>CM021101.1:622133461-622261941 GCA_007115665.2 Sequoiadendron giganteum | reverse complement strand
CTTCAAAGAATTACAAAGGTCGGGACAGCAAAGGCACGAAATCATGCACAATTGCGATCAACCAACGAACTCTCATCCAAGAGGGAACAGATATAAACAAGCGAACTCTGGCAACAGTGGCGCAGCAATTTTGCTAGCAAATAAAGGTTAAACAAATAAAGAACCTAAGGCTCTTATTTATAGGAACTCAAAGGAGTAGGCAACCCTAAAATCTCCTTGAGTTAATAAACAGTTCTTGCCAATCAGCAAGATATTATTCTATGTCTAAATGTAGGTGAGCAAACAGTTAACTGGAAATCTACTTCAGTTAACTGAAACTAAACAAAAGTCAAACTGGAAGTCTACCTCAGTTGACTGACACCTAACTAAAAGTGAACTTATGTTACAACTGTGTCTCCAAATAGACATCCACCTTTTGAGGAAATCTGAGATCCACAAATCGTGGGAGTCAAATAGACATCCTAGATTAGTGGGATCTGACATGCATGATCTGTGGAGATCTGGAGTCAACTTGGAAAGGGGCATCAAGCTGACTTCAGTCATCATTAATGCTATTTGGAGGGTAGGACGTCCTCCCTTGGTGCTTTACACCTCTTCACCACTGGTCAACAAAGTCTCTATCCAGTCATTGACCTCTTCGGCCTCCGGGCAATTAATGCTCTTCAAGATGACCATGTGGCGTCTAAGCATTTCTTCACCCGTCGTAAGCTGCTGATGATAGGTTATGCATTGGGCAACTGCTTCATCTAACTGGACAGACATGGCTGCAATTTTGGCTAATTTGCAGCCATTGGGATCTTCAAGGAATGAAGATCGGATGACATCCTGGAATCGTGTCTGCACGGCTTCAAGTTCCACATATTCTCCTCCTTCCCGCTGATATTCTAACTCTGGGAAGGATATTACCAACGTTCTTGCGAAGTTGATAATATTGGCGACGAAGCGTCTATAGTCAATCAGCTCCACAGAGTTGGCATCATAGGCTCTCACCTTGTATGCCACCTGCTCTTTCCACTCAAAGAGATGGTGTTTATTTTCTGTGGTCGTAACTGATTCATATGCTTGTTGCAAATCAGCAACTGTCGCCTCCTCTCTCGGCCTCTCTTGAGCTGCCTTTATATCTGACTTCTGGATTTCTGATCGAAGTCCATGTGCTCTGTCTCTCAGCTGATATGCTTCTGTCAACACACACCGCCCTTTGACAATAAACTCATCCACTTGACGTCTCAAGTGTTTACCGTATGTAATCAACTGATGATGGTTCCTTTCAGCTGGGAGATCCAACAGTCCTTGAGGCAAAGCCGAGGAGTTTGGAGTGTCATGTATCAAACTAGAAATGTACAACTTTAGCTGACGGATTTCAACCTTCAAGGCTGCTTTGTCTTGTCCATCTTTTGTCATCCTTTCTTTGATACTCGCCGAGGCAATTCCAAGAAGGTCTGCCTCCACCTGTCGAGTGGTCTTTCCAAGGTTCACCTTTGAAAGCGTGAAATCCTCAACCCTCACATTATGTATATCTTTGTCTTCAGGTGGGGCAGCAGTCTCTATGATAACCTCGTTCTCTGCATTCTTTTCTACATGCGTCTGCTTCTTCAACTTCTTTACCTGCATGTCTTGTGGGACATGATGGAATTCAGAGAAGTCAAGCTGATAAGAAGGCCTCTCCCTCTTCCTCCCAAGCGAGCTTTCCAGCCAGATAGAATCTCGGCTAGCATCGCTGGGAGGAGGAACATAGGTCCCCTGAATGTTAGAAGAACGAGACTGTGCCGTGGCAATGTCTCGTGGTGGCGAGTCCAAATCAATAGGACTTTGTGACCTCCGTGATGGTGGTGAAGCTGGTGGCTCTGTTTCTATAACTGGCACCGCTTCTGCTGCAACTTCTTCTACAATGGTTTCCATCTCTACAGCGATTATTTCAATCACTGGTTCTTGTGTAGGTTCAGCGGTCTCAACTGTCTCAGGCAAATTGGTGGCTGTCTCCACCTGTACCTCTTGCCGCCTTGTGTTGGCAATTCCTTTCTCCCCCATGTGCTTCCTGACATCCGCATTCCTTCTGGAGGAAAGCTCATCTTCTTCTGTCTGGGTTTCCTCCTAGACGTGGAAGGTAGTGTAGACTGAACCGCTGGCGGCTCTGATCGGGGAAGTACCACCTTCCTTGTCCTTTTACTGTCCAGGTAGAGTTGACTGTGTCGAACTACTCTACCCGTTCTTTCCTCAATAGACGTACTCTCTTTCGCGTACCAGTCTACCTTGCCGAGTGGTTGTGAATCTACTAGACCCGTGAAGAAGGAAGAAAGAATAACTTCTCCTTCGTCTTCAGATAAGCCCTCGATGTCTTCTGACATGAATTCTGCAATCTTTGAGAGCTTGAATCTGCTATGGTTCCTTCTTCTCACTTCGAACTCATCTTCGCAGTTGACCCAAAAATCTTCCATGAAAGGTTCATGCGATGATCTTTGCTCAAGGTGAGCTGCGAAGATGCCTCTGGGGTCATAGGATGGCCTCCTGTCGATGAGGTACTTGAGATTAAATCTCACTATTTCTTGGCTTATCAACCTTGCATCAGCTGCTGTTCTGCATCTGTAGAGTCCCATCTGAAGAGGAAAGTTCACTGCAGCCTTTTTCTTTACGCGAAGGTAAGAGTGAACATCGGCCAATTGCCTCAGGAATTCCATGAACACTCCCCTATCTGAGGGGTAACGTGGCATCATGGCGGGGTGGCCATTATAGCCATACACGCGTATGTAGGTGAAAGTGGGGAATTGTATGAACCAATCCGCCCAGTCCACCATTGCTGCCTTAGCTGCTAGTGAAATACGCACGTGCATCTCAAGGTCTAGCTCGTGCACGGTGTGCATAGTAAAAAGGTCATTTATTCTTTTGAAATGTCTTTCCGCTAGAGTGAACTCCAAGCGAGGAAAGTATTTTTGTACCTTTTGCACACCCAGGGTTCCCATAGTGTTTAATGTTCTGAAATCGCCTTGGAAGGCTATCAGGTAGACCAGGTATGAACACATGTGGAAACGGTGCTCTTCTAGAAATCCGGTGAATTGTTGGTGGAGTGTGTCACCTACAGGGAGGCCCAATCGTAACGTTCTTTTCTGCTGATTATCTTGCCAATAATGTAGAACATCCATGGCTGGAAGGATTTTCCCTCCTCTTGTCCAGTGACTCTGCTGAGTAGGGTGATTAGCACTCCGTACTCGTCCTTAAATTCTCCTCTACCAACTACTCTGGGCAAACTATTTCTCTTTGTTTTCAGCCAATGTTCATCCATTATAAGCGAACACTTGTCTTTTGAAGCCTCGAATGCCTTTTCGCATTCTGTCACTGATATGACCTTCTTGGTAGGGCATGGTGGGATTGCAAAACAAGTCTCTATGTCTACCGGCTTCAAGCTGCAAATCACCCTCCCGTCAACTGACAGGATCTCTCTTGTAGTCGGGTTGTAATGCTTAATGCAAGCAATTACAAGCTAGATGCTTTGTAAGGTGATTGGAATAGATGCTGCTTGAAACAAACCGGATTCTTCGATGTTCTGCAATGTGATTTGATTCATGCCCTCCAAGTCTTCAGAACTGACCTCTGGATTTTTCTGCCATAAGTCTGTATCAGTCGTTTTCAAGTAATCATGGTATAAGACTGTTTTGGTCTTGTATTGTACCTGAGAGTACTGCATTCTGAAAACCTTGAATATTGACTGGGCACTTGACCCTGTTCTAACACTTTTCTGGAACTGCTAAAAATAGCCTCGCCGGGGGTAGTTTTTACGAAAAATTCTGAGACATGGGTTTTGTTAAGAATGATTTTCTAAACAGACCCAGATCGTCAGAAATTCGAAAAAACGAGTTTTTCTTTGACATGCAAGAGCCCTTAGGTGGCAGAGGCAGCAAAGGCACCAGAAAGTGATTTTTCTCGAAAAAATCTAACACATGGGTTTTATTCGTGCTTTAGAGCCAAACAAACCCAGTTTGTCCGTTTTTCAATATTATGACTTTTTTCGGAAACCCTAAAAAATAGGGGCAGCAGGGCTACTTTTTCTGAAAAAAATCTACCATGTGGGTTTTGTTGAAAAAGCTGTGCTGATCATACCCAGTTGGTCAGATCTGTGAAAATTTGTCGTTTCCTGTGACATGCAAAAGAAATATAGACAGAAGATGGATTGGAAGTTGTAAACTGCCACTTTGCAATAATCTGTCTCTGGAAGCAATCTTGGGAGAAGAATGCTTTTACTGCGAATGATCTTCAAAAATATTGAAGATCCGTTCAAAACCCCTGCCAGATCTTGAAAACTTGTTCTTGGGAGCTACTTGATGTTTTATCCTTCAACCTGCAAAAAGAATAATGAGGAAAGGGACGCCTAGCATGAATATAAGGCAATTAGGGTTAAGATCCACAAAGTATGGAAGATAACTCATCATTCAGTCCTGATTTGGAGTTCTAAAAGATGATTTCCACTGATTGTGGAGTGTTTTTCTCTTTTTTGGCTCCAAATTTGCTAACTCAAGTCAACATTTCTGTTTGACTTTCCTTTAGGCATCCAACCTTGAGTTTGATCTTTTTTGCTTATTTTGCAAGCTGAAGTGCTCCTGTTTGATCTTCGCTTCAGGTTGCTCAGTTGATCTCGAGCAGTATCTGACAGTTCTGTTGTTGAGGCAGGATCAATGTGATTAGATATGCCTGGGAGAGGTTAGCTCAGAAAACTGAGTTTAGGCCTCCAGAAAGAAGGGCGCCTTTTCTTGAAAGGGGCGCTTTTGACAATGCCTTAGCCAATTTTCACTGACTCGTTCTTCGTTTTGACCTTTTCAGACCCTCTTTGCTTTGATCTGACGTTCCCGATGTTTGATGAATCAGATGATTCTGCTTGATGATGTGTCGGGTAGCTGGTTCAGTCTTGTTCACGATGCCTGACTTTGCAGTGGCAGCTGGCAAGTTTTGGGCCTCCAAACTAGAGGGCGCCCCTGGCCAGCAGGGGCGCTTTTAGCTTTTGCCTAGTTTTATCTTGGTTGTGGACTGCCAGCCTTTGACCTTCTTCATCAGTCGATTGATTTGTCGGAAGTTCTTGCTGATAGTCTCGCTGACGAGATAGGTCATAGCTGAGAAGGTCTTCTTGGGAGGTAGTGAAGATTCCGGCTGAATCTGGACACCTTTAGGAAAGGGCGCCTTTCCTTGAGAGAGGCGCTTTTAGCCATGCCTTAGCCATTTTCTGGCTTATCTTTCCAGTTTTTCAAATTTGGCTTTTTCTGCTTGATCTCGTCTCGTGATCGTCTGGTGTGTCTTGTGGACTTGCTGTTAGATTGATCACGTGGCCGGGAGGAAGCTGGAAAGATATCATGTATAAAGCTACAGCTCTTGGATTCATCTAATGTCTGCAACTGAGGGGCGCCCCTGGCCAGCAGGGGCGCTTTTACCTTGAAGTTTTCAGATTTGGCACTTCTGTCGTCAATGGATCCTCCATACTTCGCTGACGGTCGGTCAATGATTGCTGAATCAGATAATCTTGCTGATTGTTTCGTTGTCGAGCTAGTATGAAAGTGAAGAGGACGATCATTAGACACTCCCCAGCTGCATGCTCTTGACGGTTCGAGGTCCATGTACTTTCTTCCAAGAGGTATGCCTTTTAGCCACCAGACTGTGGTTTTCATCTTGGTAGACAAACGCACCTTCCGTGACTTATTTCACTCTATCTTTTCGCTTTCGAGAATCCTCCGCTGAACGCATTTTATCTTTCCACCATGGTTCTTCGCTGAAGCTTTGAGGGTTTAGGCGACTGCACTGCAGGCCAATCCACATTAATGGTCTTTTGAGTCTTATAATCCTTTGTTCCCTCAAAAATAGAAAGAGACTCCACCAGAGTAAAATATTGATTTCTTTTGATAATTCGACTTGATCAGCAGGATCGTGAAGGCAATTGGCCTTGCATCGTAATTATTTTCATAATCATTTCCTGAAGCTATCCCATTTTTAGGTTCCATAAAAATAGGGGTGTAAAACCCTAATTTTTCGTTTTTTCAAAATTTTAACCATAGGTTCCTTGACAGAAACCCACAAGGATTTCATATTTGGTTTGACCTAAAACATACTTTAGATGGTATTTTTACGTTGTTTAGCTCAATTTAAGCAGAATGCCAAAAATTTCATTTTGGGTATAACATAGGCTCCGTCTGGTGACCATGTCGGATACCTACGGCATAGGAGAACCGAGAATCTGAAGTTTCGTAGACCAGTACTTTTATTAGTTGGGTAACGGGGTCAGGACTCATTTCCTATTTCACATAAGAACTTGAAGTTCACCTTCATTATTGGGGCTCACCTATTTATTCACCTAAAACAAGACTACCTAAAAGAAAACACCTAAAACACGACAATACTTTACGGAACGGGGAAAAACATAACAACATAACGATAAAGCGAAAAATTTATCTACAATATACTCACCCCATCCCCGAAGGAATGAAATGTTTCAAGTACTGCCCACTGTAGGGCAGTGGAAAGAGCCTCCCGTCTGAATGTGAGAGAATGTAAGAATTCTCTCCTGCAACATCATGTATCAGGAACGGGCCCAACCAAAGGGAGTCAAATTTTCCGTGCATTCCTTTTGGTTCGTGTCTCTTGTCCCACAACAGGACTCTATCTCCAATCTCAAAGTCTCGTTGCCGAGCCTTCTTGTCGAAGATCTTCTTCACTCTTTGTTGGTGCTGAGTGATTTTATCAACAACTTCCACCCTCTCTTCTTGCAGTTGTGTTAGACACAAGATGCGCTTTTGGATTGGATCCTTGAACTCTTCATCTTCTATTGCAGATGCCAGTTGTAAAGCTGACAACTCCAAAGTGATGGGTAGCATCGCTTCGGTGCCGTATATGATAATGAAGGGGGAAGTGCCGATAGCTCTCTTGGGTGTGATCCTATCAGCCCAAAGAGCGTCGTATAACTTGATGTGCCAAGACCGTTGATTGGTTTCAACCATCTTGCGCACGATCGTGACTATGTTCTTATTGGATGATTCGGCTTGTCCGTTGCCTTGTGGATAGTAATCTGAAGAATGGGACAGTGTGATGCCGTAGTCAAAACAGAATTCTACTAACTCCTCTGATGAGAAGCTTGTAGCATTGTCGGTCACGATCTTTCTTGGTACTCCGAAGCGTGTGATGATGTTTTCTTTGAGGAATGTGCACACAACTTCGGAAGTAGCATTCTTCGTAGGCACGGCTGCAACCCATTTGGTAAAATAATCCGTTGCCGTAAGGACATAGACATGCCCCTTACTGGAATGTGGGGTTATCGGACCTATGAAGTCGATACCCCATTGCTGGAATGGGGCATCTATTATTACTGGCCTCAATGGAATGGCTGCTAGCTTGATTTTGCCAACAAAATGTTGGCACTGTTGACATTGTCGCACCCATTCATATGCGTCAGGGAACAGAGTTGGCCAAAAGAACTGTGCTCGCAGAATTTTGAATGCTGTGACCCTTGATGAAAAGTGGCCACCGCATGCTTAGTTGTGAAATGTTTCCAACAATCGCCGTTGTTGGTCTCTACTGACGCAAAGCAGGAATGTTCCATCAAGTCCACGCTTGTATAGAACATTGCCTCGCAGCACATAGCTTTGTGCTCTTAACCTCAGGGTTCTTTTCTGCTGCTTGTCCAAGTGGTTTGGACATTCTCCATAGGTTGCGTAATACCATAGTTCTGAGTACCACTCCTCGGCAGAATCAACCAACAAGACCATTGGAAGGTCTTCTTCGGTTTCTGTTCCTATTACGTCATCAGCCGCCTGATACTTTAGATCACCGTCTTCCGCCATGAGCTGGCATAGACCTCTCCCGCGGATGAGTTTGGTCGGCTTGATATCTAAGTCATATTCCTGGACCTTGGCGATCCAGTTGCCTCTTTTAGTCCCCATCTCCTGCTGAGTTAGGATACTTTTGACTGCAGGATCAGTGACATAGACTGTGGTGCGAGCATTTAAGATGTAGAATCTAAATTTTTTTACAGCTCTCACGACAGCATAGGCGTTCTTTTCAATCTGAGAGTAACGAGATTCACTGTCTTTGAAACTACTACTCATAAAAGCAATTGGCGATTCCGACTCCTCATTCAGCTTTTGGGTTAGTATGGCAGAAAGAGTGTACTCTGACGCGTAACAGTAAAGAATGAATTCCTTACTGAAATCGGGCCGAACCAGCACTGGTGCCTTACTGATGGCTTCTTTAATCTTGACGAACGCCTCTTTTCCTTTGTCGGTCCATTTGAAGGCGGCCGTCTTCTTCATCATTGCTGATATATCCTTGGTCAGCTCTGAGAAGTCAGGTACAAATCTTCGAATGAAGTTTATCTTTCCGAAGAAAGAGTGCACCTGAGTAGTATTGGTTGGGAGAGATAGGTTCTTGATAGAATCCACCCGATCAGGATCGATTCGAGTTCCTTCTTTGGAGACGATATGGCCTAGTAATTTGCCTTCCGTCATCGCAAAGATAGACTTTTTTGGATTCAAGGATATGTGGTGATACCTACATCCCTCGAACACTTTCACTAAGTGTTGAAAATGATCTTGCCGCTTCCGTGAGAAAGCAGTAAGGTCGTCAAGGTAGACGACTATCACTTTGTTCTTTAGATCTCCAAACGCCAAGTCCATGGCTCGCTGAAAGGGGGCACCGGCGTTGATGAGGCCAAAGGGCATCCTCTCATAGGCGAACGTTCCCCACGGGGTGGTGAATGCTGTCTTGATTTGATCCTCCTTAGCCACCGCAATTTGATTGTACCCGGAAAAGCCATCAAGCAATGATAACATCTCCGATCCGGTAACCGTCTGCAAGGTATGCTCCATGATAGGTAAAGGATAATTGTCCTTTAACGACGATTGGTTCAGGTTCCTGAAGTCAACACAAATCCGAATCTCTCCGTTCTTTTTGCGCACAGGAACAATATTGGACACCCAGGTAGAATGATGGATTGGAAATATGATCTTGGCGTCCACCATCTTCTGTACCTCCGCGTAGATTGTATCTTGAATACGCGGGTTGTAGTGCCTCTGCTTTTGCCTAAAAGGCTTGATATCTGACTTGAGTGGAATTGTATGAGACAATTCCTTTGGCGTGAAGACTTTTAGATCTTGATAAGTCCATGCAAAGACATCCTTGTATTGTCTGAAAAGGGAGACAAAGTTGTTGCTTTCCTCCACAGTGCAACCTTTTCCCAAGTTGACAAGTCGAGGCTTACCTTCGGTGCCAATGTTGATTTGACTATACTCAGCGGATGTTTTGCTAGCTGAATCTCTTTGATTTTGCACGCGTCTATCATGCTTGTCAAATATATCCTCCAGGGATACTAGGCCTTTGGGGATGTTGTTACCTCTTAGCTGGATGATGCCGGATTCCGTTGCTTCAAAATCATCTGCTATGGATTCTTTGAAAGGAGAGGTACTTCCTTCAAAGAATAGTTCTTTGTAATTGTCCCCCATGCAGAGGAACTCCTTGATGTCATCATCATCATCAAAGACCTGCCAATTTTCACAATTGTCGGGGACAGATGGCCTGTACACGAGCTCAATAGCGAAGGCATTCTGACGGAAATCAGAATGAGGCATGAAGAGTGCAGGGGATACCGCAAGGGCATCTGCTTTGCTATTTTTCTCGCGTGGAATGTACTTGATGTTGAATGCTTCGAACCAATCAATAGCATTCCACACCCTTTGTCGGTAAGCTTGAAGGCGGCCTTTTCTGACTTGATAGCGGTCTCTGACCTGTTGTACGATCAACTCTGCGTCACCTTCAGCTTGAAGATATTTTATACCCATATCCCTTGCATTCTTGAGGCCTAGTATAAGCGCTTCATATTCTGCAGTGTTGTTCGTGTTATCGAACTGCAAGCGATAAGCAAATGGATATAAAACTCCTTCAGGAGAGGTAATGACAACTCCCGCTCCTGAGCCTGCTGTTGAGCAACTTCCATCGAATTGCATTGTCCACATCTTTGATCTTTCATTTGATGTATTCGTGGCAAATGCAACCCTCTTTTCTTCTTCGGTTACTTCAGTCAGCATGGCATATGTGCCCGGACCCGTACTTTGATGTAGCACTTGTGCTTGGGGATCCGGAGATTTCACCACTGTGAATTTTGACTTAGCTTCTGGTTCCAACTTGAAACTACCTTTCTTTAGTGGAATGGTCGCATATGACCAATCCATTTGAATCTCGCCTCCGAGATCTTTGCAAAAACTTCGGCTTAGTAACATTCCATAACCGATTGGAATGTCAGCTATGAGGATGGTCATCATGATCTTCTTCTCTGGGCAGGACGCTAGTCTTACTTGTGCGTCTTTCAATTGGCCGACTAACGGCACCGGTTTTGATTCAAGTGAATAACACTTGTCGCGAGTTTCGGTGCATGATAGTCCCAATGAGTTCATGATTTGCAAAGGCATGACGTTGTCCGATGCTCCAGAGTCAATGATGCAGTTGCTGAGCTTATAACCTCCCATATACAAAGATATGTAGAAGGGGTTTGGCTTTTCTTCCGCTGGTACGGTAGATGCTAGCAACGTAGGCTGGATGATGGCCTGCTTTTGTACTACTTTGAGAATCCGATCGATTTGATCGGGATGATCCTGGAGATACTCCAGCTGAGAGATTTGTACCTTCATCTTCATCATAGACGTCACAATGTCAAAGTTCGTCGAAGACGGATCTTGAGGGTTTTGTGTGACGTTCTCTTGTGTAGACTTGGGATTAGAAGTGGAAGCTTCTTTTCCCTTTTCATTTGACTTCCGTCTGTCTTCTTCTTCTTTCTGTGCTTTGAAATGTTGAGCGCGAGTGAATACAGGCGTTGACATGCTTTCATGGTTGACAGCAAGAGAGTACTGACGGTAATCTTCTTCTTCTTGATTTTCGGGTTCGCTATGAAAGTATCCCGTTGCGGAGTCGCCATCGAAGTTGTCCGTTTGTGGTGAGACAACATTCGCATTTGAAGGTACTGAATTTGAGCTTGGAACTCGATCTCCGGCATATCCCATGATCTGGTCTAGCCTTTGATTCTCAGGACATGTGGATCCGGTATGTTCGTCTGTATCATGGAAACAGCAGAACATATTAGATTTCTCGGCTTCTGCTCCTCTTTGTGAAGGTCCTTGATTTCGAGGTTTGTAGTTGTTGTTGTTGTTGAAAGGTTGGAAATTATTTCTCTTTGGCTGGTACTGCTGCTGAGGCTGGTACTGCTGCTGAGGTTGGTACTGTTGCTGAGGTTGGTACTGTTGTGGTGTGGGCAGTACCTGCTGCCCTTGATTGGGTGACTGTCTTTTCAGAATAGTCACCTCATTTGCTACCTTCTGTAGCAATGGGTCTGCTGATGCTTGGACCAGTGGTCTGATAGCATCTCCCTTCATCTTTCCCGTGGTCATCATGTGATCCTCGATCTCGATAGCTTTTTCTTGTGCAGTTTGTAAGTCATCTTCGTGACTTCCTTTGATGAAAAAGGCTATCTCTGAGGGTAGGGCGTTGACGAAGCTGCTCATCAGGATCTCTTCTGATGGGTTGAGCGTGTGAGAAAGACGTGTAGCTAGGCGATTAAACCTTGCTACGAACTCTCTCATCGGTTCTGTAGGCTCCATCTTAGCGTGAGATAAACGGGCAAATAACTGGTGACTATCTTCGGCAGGTTTGAACCTTGCTAAGAATTTGTCACTCATGTCCTCCCAGTTTCTGATTGCTCCAGCTGGTAAGTGATGGAACCAATCGGAAGCATTTGCTTCAAGAGTTTCGACAAAGAGTCGAACGGCGATATCTTCATGTGGCACGGACAGAACGGAGCAAGCCGCTGTGAACGCTGATAGATGCTCGTCGGGGTGTTTAGCCCCGTCGCCAAAAAATCTTGGAAAGTGCTTTCGCGATCCCTTTGGAAGGTCATGATTGCCTTGTAAGGCCAAGGGGCCAATGTTATTACCCCATGGCAAAGGTGCTTGGCGCCTCACGGGTCTTGCATTACGGCCATTGCCGAATAGGTTATATCCGTTGTTGTAGTTGCCGTTACCGTTATCGTTGCCATTGCCATTGCCATCATTGTCGTCATTGCCGTTGTTACGGCCATTGTTACGACCATTGTTACGACCATTGCCGTTGTTGCCAATGCCGTTGTTATGGGCATTGTCATCATGGAGACGGTTGTCTGCCATTGCTTGAGCTGGAGGTTCTTGCTGGTGTTCTTCTAGGAAGTGTTCAGGAACCTCTTCAAAGACTTGCTCAATATCGGATGCTTCTCCGATGTCTTCTTGAAAACGGGGATTATTTCTCCTCCGCACGTATACTTGGTGAGCCAGGATGCTTACTGCCACGCGGGTGGTGGTAACACTGGTCTCTCAGCTGCAAGGTCAGCCTTT
The DNA here is from genome assembly GCA_007115665.2 of Sequoiadendron giganteum. NCBI lineage: Eukaryota > Viridiplantae > Streptophyta > Pinopsida > Cupressales > Cupressaceae > Sequoiadendron > Sequoiadendron giganteum. The sequence continues at coordinate 622,249,567 of CM021101.1, read as the reverse complement.
CTTTCTTCCTCGTCCAGAGTAATAGCTGCGGCTCTCCACTGAGCTGGTGATGTATTCTTTTCAAAGATGAAAGTACGCAAGCTACTGATGATGTCCGTCTGCTCTCCTTCAATGAATGTAAGATCTGGTTGGAGAGTTGCTGGAGCAAGATCAGGTTGTTCAACTGGTGCCCAAGGACGCCAGATGCCCATTTCGTGTCATTAAAGCGTTAAGCTTTTCTTGAAGTTTTATGCCTCGTTGCCCCACGGTGGGCGCCAGAAAACTGTTGGGGTTTCAATTAGCACCTCTGGAGTGCTTATTGGAAACGGACAGCTATTGCAAGTGTGTTAGTACATGCTCTTCGGATTATAGAGAGGAAGATCTCTCTTTGCTGATTTTATACTGTAAAAAAGGGGTGTACTAAGATTTCCTATCTTTTTTACTCAGCGGTAGGACACAAGGGTGCATAAACCAATGCGCCGTAGCTAAGCTTTTTCTCTGGTTTCCGCAGATCTTAACTACGACTAACTAAGCTTCTAAACTATCCTACCTCCTCAAGAAAAACAGAGCATGAGGGCATAGGAGCGAAATGGTATGGTTGGATCACTTGAATCCTCCGTCTCAATGGAATATGGCCGAGGCTCTGAACCTTCGGATATATACCAAGATAGGGCTCGATACAAGCAAACACTCGTTACGGTAAACTGGATCTGAGACTTGCCAAGGAGGAGGAACCCCTATCCGAGGTATAGGCTTGGAAGCAGCTCACTGGAAACAACAAGGGACGATGGCCTTTCTAACAGGATTCCCGAGGAGGTGACGACACCTGTCCAAAGTCTAGGCTGCAAGAAAGATCATTAAACAACATCAAACGATAATGATTGATGACAAAATATCCAAGGAGGCGACGACACCTGTCCAAGGAGGAGATTGAAACAATGCACTATTTAAAAACAAGACTTTGAATAACTCAAATAATTAGATCAATCAAGCTTGCACCATCTGATTTATTCTTTAAGATTCTTCAAAGAATTACAAAGGTCGGGACAGCAAAGGCACGAAATCATGCACAATTGCGATCAACCAACGAACTCTCATCCAAGAGTGAACAGATATAAACAAGCGAACTCTGGCAACAGTGGCGCAGCAATTTTGCTAGCAAATAAAGGTTAAACAAATAAAGAACCTAAGGCTCTTATTTATAGGAACTCAAAGGAGTAGGCAACCCTAAAATCTCCTTGAGTTAACAAACAGTTCTTGCCAATCAGCAAGATATTATTCTATGTCTAAATGTAGGTGAGCAAACAGTTAACTGGAAATCTACTTCAGTTAACTGAAACTAAACAAAAGTCAAACTGGAAGTCTACCTCAGTTGACTGACACCTAACTAAAAGTGAACTTATGTTACAAATGTGTCTCCAAATAGACATCCACCTTTTGAGGAAATCTGAGATCCACAAATCGTGGGAGTCAAATAGACATCCTAGATTAGTGGGATCTGACATGCATGATCTGTGGAGATCTGGAGTCAACTTGGAAAGGGGCATCAAGTTGACTTCAGTCATCATTAATGCTATTTGGAGGGTAGGACGTCCTCCCTTGGTGCTTTACACCTCTTCACCACTGGTCAACAAAGTCTCTATCCAGTCATTGACCTCTTCGGCCTCCGGGCAATTAATGCTCTTCAAGATGACCATGTGGCGTCTAAGCATTTCTTCACCCGTCGTAAGCTGCTGATGATAGGTTATGCATTGGGCAGCTGCTTCATCTAACTGGACAGACATGGCTGCAATTTTGGCTAATTTGCAGCCATTGGGATCTTCAAGGAATGAAGATCGGATGACATCCTGGAATCGTGTCTGCACGGTTTCAAGTTCCACATATTCTCCTCCTTCCCGCTGATATTCTAACTCCGGGAAGGATATTACCAACGTTCTTGCGAAGTTGATAATATTGGCGACGAAGCGTCTATAGTCAATCAGCTCCACAGAGTTGGCATCATAGGCTCTCACCTTGTATGCCACCTGTTCTTTCCACTCAAAGAGATGGTGTTTATTTTCTGTGGTCGTAACTGATTCATATGCTTGTTGCAAATCAGCAACTGTCGCCTCCTCTCTCGGCCTCTCTTGAGCTGCCTTTATATCTGACTTCTGGATTTCTGATCGAAGTCCATGTGCTCTGTCTCTCAGCTGATATGCTTCTGTCAACACACACCGCCCTTTGACAACAAACTCATCCACTTGACGTCTCAAGTGTTTACCGTATGTAATCAACTGATGATGGTTCCTTTCAGCTGGGAGATCCAACAGTCCTTGAGGCAAAGCCGAGGAGTTTGGAGTGTCATGTATCAAACTAGAAATGTACAACTTTAGCTGACGGATTTCAGCCTTCAAGGCTGCTTTGTCTTGTCCATCTTTTGTCATCCTTTCTTTGACACTCGCCGAGGCAATTCCAAGAAGGTCTGCCTCCACCTGTCGAGTGGTCTTTCCAAGGTTCACCTTTGAAAGCGTGAAATCCTCAACCCTCACATTATGTATATCTTTGTCTTCAGGTGGGGCAGCAGTCTCTATGATGACCTCGTTCTCTGCATTCTTTTCTACATGTGTCTGCTTCTTCAACTTCTTTACCGGCATGTCTTGTGGGGCATGATGGAATTCAGAGAAGTCAAGCTGATATGAAGGCCTCTCCCTCTTTCTCCCAAGCGAGCTTTCCAGCCAGATAGAATCTCGGCTAGCATCGCTGGGAGGAGGAACATAGGTCCCCTGAATGCTAGAAGAACGAGACTGTGCCGTGGCAATGTCTCGTGGTGGCGAGTCCAAATCAATAGGACTTTGTGACCTCTGTGATGGTGGTGAAGATGGTGGCTCTGTTTCTATCACTGGCACCGCTTCTGCTACAACTTCTTCTACAATGGTTTCCGCCTCTACAGCGATTATTTCAATCACTGGTTCTTGTGTAGTTGCAGCGGTCTCAACTGTCTCAGGCAAATTGGTGGCTGTCTCCACCTGTACCTCTTGCCGGCTTGTGCTGGCAATTCCTTTTCTCCCCCATGTGCTTCCTGACATCCGCATTCCTTCTGGAGGAAAGCTCATCTTCTTCTGTCTGGGTTTCCTCCTAGACGTGGAAGGTAGTGTAGACTGAACCGCTGGCGGCTCTGATCGGGGAAGTACTACCTTCCTTGTCCTTTTACTGTCCAGGTAGAGTTGACTGTGTCGAACTACTCTACCCGTTCTTTCCTCAATAGACGTACTCTCTTTCGCGTACCAGTCTACCTTGCCGAGTGGTTGTGAATCCACTAGACCCGTGAAGAAGGAAGAAAGAATAACTTCTCCTTCGTCTTCAGATAAGCCCTCGATGTCTTCTGACATGAATTCTGCAATCTGTGAGAGCTTGAATCTGCTATGGTTCCTTCTTCTCACTTCGAACTCATCTTCGCAGTTGACCCAAAAATCTTCCATGAAAGGTTCATGTGATGATCTTTGCTCAAGGTGAGCTGCGAAGATGCCTCTGGGGTCATAGGATGGCCTCCTGTCGATGAGGTACTTGAGATTAAATCTCACTATTTCTTGGCTTATCAACCTTGCATCAGCTGCTGTTCTGCATCTGTAGAGTCCCATCTGAAGAGGAAAGTTCACTGCAGCCTTTTTCTTTACGCGAAGGTAAGAGTGAACATCGGCCAATTGCCTCAGGAATTCCATGAACACTACCCTATCTGAGGGGTAACGTGGCATCATGGCGGGGTGGCCATTATAGCCATACACGCGTATGTAGGTGAAAGTGGGGAATTGTATGAACCAATCCGCCCAGTCCACCATTGCTGCCTTAGCTGCTGGTGAAATACGCACGTGCATCTCATGGTCTAGCTCGTGCACGGTGTGCATAGTAAAAAGGTCATTTATTCTTTTGAAATGTCTTTCCGCTAGAGTGAACTCCAAGCGAGGAAAGTATTCTTGTACCTTTTGCACACCCAGGGTTCCCACAGTGTTTAATGTTCTGAAATCGCCTTGGAAGGCTATCAGGTAGACCAGGTATGAACACATGTGGAAACGGTGCTCTTCTAGAAATCCGGTGAATTGTTGGTGGAGTGTGTCACTGATCAGGGAGGCCCAGTCGTAACGTTCTTTTCTGCTGATTATCTTGCCAATAATGTAGAACATCCACGGCTGGAAGGATTTTCCCTCCTCTTGTCCAGTGACTCTGCTGAGTAGGGTGATTAGCACTCCGTACTCGTCTTTGAATTCTCCTCTACCAACTACTCTGGGCAAACTGTTCCTCTTTGTTTTCAGCCAATGTTCAGCCATTATAAGCGAACACTTGTCTTTTGAAGCCTCGAATGCCTTTTCGCATTCTGTCACTGATATGACCTTCTTGGTAGGGCATGGTGGGATTGCAAAACAAGTCTCTATGTCTACTGGCTTCAAGCTGCAAATCACCCTCCCGTCAACTGACAGGATCTCTCTTGTAGTCGGGTTGTAATGCTTAATGCAAGCAATTACAAGCTCGATGCTTTGTAAGGTGATTGGAATAGATGCTGCTTGAAACAAACCGGATTCTTCGATGTTCTGCAATGTGATTTGATTCATGCCCTCCAAGTCTTCAGAACTGACCTCTGGATTTTTCTGCCATAAGTCTGTATCAGTCGTTTTCAGGTAATCATGGTATAAGACTGTTTTGGTCTTGTATTGTACCTGAGAGTACTGCATTCTGAAAACCTTGAATATTGACTGGGCACTTGACCCTGTTCTGACACTTTTCTGGAAATGCTAAAAATAGCCTCGCCGGGGGTAGTTTTTACGAAAAAATCTGAGACATGGGTTTTGTTAAGAATGATTTTCTAAACAGACCCAGATCGTCAGAAATTCGAAAAAACGAGTTTTTCTTTGACATGCAAGAGCCCTTCGGTGGCAGAGGCAGCAAGGGCACCAGAAAGTGATTTTTCTCGAAAAAATCTAACACATGGGTTTTGTTCGTGCTTCAGAGCCAAACAAACCCAGTTTGTCCGTTTTTCAATATTATGACTTTTTCCGGAAACCCTAAAAAATAGGGGCAGCAGGGCTACTTTTTCTGAAAAAATCTACCATGTGGGTTTTGTTGAAAAAGCTGTGCTGATCATACCCAGTTGGTCAGATCTGTGAAAATCTGTCGTTTCCTGTGACATGCAAAAGAAATATAGACAGAAGTAGAGGAAATAGACAGAAGATGGATTGGAAGTTATAAACTGCCACTTGTAATAATCTGTCTCTGGAAACAATCTTGGGAGAAGAATGCTTTTACTGCCAATTATCTTCAAAAATATTGAAGATCCGTTCAAAACCCCTGCCAGATCTTGAAAACTTGTTCTTGGGAGCTACTTGATGTTTTATCCTTCAACCTGCAAAAAAGAATAATGAGGAAAAGGGACGCCTAGCATGAATATAAAGCAATTAGGGTTAAGATCCACAAAGTATGGAAGATAACTCATCATTCAGTCCTGATTTGGAGTTCCAAAAGATGATTTCCACTGATTGTGGAGTGTTTTTCTCTTTTTTGGCTCCAATTTGCTAACTCAAGTCAACATTTCTGTTTGACTTTCCTTTAGGCGTCCAACCTTGAGTTTGATCTTTTTTGCTTATTTTGCAAGCTGAAGTGCTCCTGTTTGATCTTCGATTCAGGTTGCTCAGTTGATCTCGAGCAGTATCTGACAGTTCTGTTGTTGAGGCAGGATCAATGTGATTAGATATGCCTGGGAGAGGTTAGCTCAGAAAACTGAGTTTAGGCCTCCAGAAAGAAGGGCGCCTTTTCTTGAAAGGGGCGCTTTTGACAATGCCTTAGTCAATTTTCACTGACTCGTTCTTCGTTTTGACCTTTTCAGACCCTCTTTGCTTTGATCTGACGTTCCCGATGTTTGATGAATCAGATGATTCTGCTTGATGATGTGTCGGGTAGCTGGTTCAGTCTTGTTCACGATGCCTGACTTTGCAGTGGCAGCTGGCAAGTTTTGGGCCTCCAAACTAAAGGGCGCCCCTGGCCAGCAGGGGCGCTTTTAGCTTTTGCCTAGTTTTATCTTGGTTGTGGACTGCCAGCCTTTGACCTTCTTCATCGGTCGATTGATTTGTCGGAAGTTCTTGCTGATAGTCTCGCTGACGAGATAGGTCATAGCTGAGAAGGTCGTCTTGGGAGGTAGTGAAGATTCCGGCTGAATCTGGACACCTTTAGGAAAGGGCGCCTTTCCTTGAGAGGGGCGCTTTTAGCCATGCCTTAGCCATTTTCTGGCTTATCTTTCCAGTTTTTCAAATTTGGCTTTTTCTGCTTGATCTCATCTCGTGATCGTCTGGTGTGTCTTGTGGACTTGCTGTTAGATTGATCACGTAGCCGGGAGGAAGCTGGAAAGATATCATGTATAAAGCTACAGCTCTTGGATTCATCTGATGTCTGCAACTGAGGGGCGCCCCTGGCCAGCAGGGGCGCTTTTACCTTGAAGCTTTCAGATTTGGCACTTCTGTCGTCAATGGATCCTCCATACTTCATTGACGGTCGGTCAATGATTGCTGAATCAGATAATCTTGCTGATTGTTTCGTTGTCGAGCTAGTATGAAAGTGAAGAGGATGACTGTTTTGACACTGCCAGATGATTTGATTTTCCCTCTAAGGTTCAAGGGCGCCTTTCTTCAAGAGGGGCGCTTTTAACCACTGTAGACTATGTTTTGCCTTGGTAGACAAAACGTGCACCTTCCAGACTTAGCCAAATTTTGGCCTTTTCCGTTTTGAGAATCTCCTTCGTTGAACGTCATCATTTTTATCTTTTTCCGCCATGGTTTCTTCGTTGAAGCTTTTGAGGTTTAGCTTTCAGCACCTGGTACTGGCCAATCTGCCATTAATGGCTGCGGAGCTCCTAACTTTGTTCCTGAAAAATAGAAATAGACCCACCAGAGTAAAACATATTTTTTGATAATTCTGACTTGATCAGTGTGATCGTGAAGGCAATTAAGCCTATCAGAATTATTTTCAATCATTTCCGGGAAGGTCCTATTTTTTAGGGTTTCCACAAAAATAGGGGTGTAAAACCCTAATTTTTCGTTTTTTCAAAATTTTAACCATAGGTTCCTTGACAGAAACCCACAAGGATTTCATATTTGGTTTGACCTAAAACATACTTTAGATGGCATTTTTACGTTGTTTAGCTCAATTTAAGCAGAATGCCAAAATTTCATTTTATAAAAAAAAAAGTGTTTTATAAGAAATTTTACTACTTTTTAAGTTGCCGAGTTTTTGCTGTCAGAAATTCTGGGCTTGCCAAGTACTCTCCGAGTCCGAGTAAGTAAACTATGCTCAAACCTATGATAGGGGAAACTTTTGAACAAGGGACATATCCTGTTTTAAAGATGGAGTGAAAGCAGAAGAAAATTCTGGAACTTCTCTTGCGCCTTTTCATTTACTATTTCTACATTTGTTGAGGGTTCATGAATTTGTGCTTCCCAAGACACTTTTGTTTTGAAACTGTACTTCTTTGCAGGTTTTGTGGAACTTAGCCTCAAACTATGAGTTTTGAATAATTAAAAATTAGAAATGTTTAAAATTTCATCATTCTCATATTCCAATCTGCTCATGTTTCTGACAAAGGTTATCTCTTCCCGTGGTTGAATATTGACTGATTCTACATAATCTCTGTGGTTAGGAACGTCTGGTGCTTCTTGTTGTTCTCTAGGAGACTCAACTTGATTGTGTTAGTCTCCATTTTACAACTGCAGGCTAACAACTTTGTGAAAGTTATCTAGACAGGTTGACACCTTTACAATGTCTGAACTCTGAATCATGAGGGTCATATCTTGTCCTATCAGAGACCTAATTTTTCTTTGCAAAACTTAATTTAATGCAGTTGAAAATGTTTGAAACAGGAAATAATAACTAGTCACTCAAGAGGATTTAGAATACTTGGTATTATCTTGAATTCATTCTGACAAGTGCTTCATCTACAATGAGACTTATCTTGCACATGTTTTTTTCTACCTATGCACCTTGGCGATCTCATTTTTGTAATTTTTTGTGCTTCATCTACAAGGAGGGTGATAGCTTGAAGGTTATTGATTTGGCACCCCAACATTCTCGACATTCAAATCCCCTATATGAAAACTTGTGCAACTCAAATTTCTCTTGTTTGCAATGCCTACTCTTTCTCTTGGTTTTATTTTCCAGAATTCTAACTCCATGTATGTCTTATTGTGATTCCGCTCTCTTATCTCAGGTTTTCCATCTATATTTGTATAAAAATTTAAATTTAAACTGAATTTTTACAGAAATAAAATTAAGAAAGAGATGAACTTTTCTCTCTCTTATTCAAACTCTAAGATAAATAGTCATTACCTTATAGTATCCCCTTTCCAGGGCATTTACTATCTAACTAGACATACTGTCCTAATACAGGACCTTAGATTAGTCAACTTATTTATACAAAAATGGTAAATGGGAAATGAAATCAACATGCAATCGAATTTAGCATTTGATCAAACATGTTCCAGTAACTTTGTTTAGGGTTTAGAATACTTTTATCTCTTTAGTTTGTTTAATGAAATTTATTTCAAAGTTTTGTTCTTTAAACAGTATAGATTGTACCATTTAATGCTTATTTAAATGCTTTGAGTTGAATAATCTTGTGCTTTTGTTTAAATTCATCTGAGTAAAATTTGATTCCTGTTTTCTATTTTACAGAATACGGAGGAACAAGCCATATTTACAACTGGTAAATCATTTTGAGATTCTTTGTACTCTGTCAATTGAATTCTGGAGTAGGTTCCTAAAATTGTACTTGCGTGAATTAACTGGAAAAAGTATAATATGTTATATTTTTATGATGCTTTATCGGTCATATATAGCAATTCTTTGCATTTGATGAACTAAGGGTGAAATGAGAAGTAAGTATGTGCAAAGTTCAGGAAACCAAAGTAATGAGTTACGGTTTCTCATGTAGATCAGTCTTGTGCTGCATCAACATAAACAAAAAACTTGATTCAGTCCTCAAAATTAAAGGTCTTGTAATAGTCCTATTACTGAACCAAGACAGCATAGACTAACATCACAGATATCATTGCAGCCAATGGTATAAGAGTGAAACTAAAACTAAGGCAAAACTAAACGAAGCTTCAGATTGTCTTGGATGTATGAACATCTTCATTCATGTATTCAATCATCTTATAACTCTTGGGAACCGTAGGATTATCTTCATTCAAATGAATAGTTTGAGCAGAGGGCAGTCCAGCAGCACTCATTAAATCATTCTAATTCCACATGTCAAAAACTTGATTAACCATAGCTATCTCTATAAGTGCAAAATGATTAAAAGGGGTGGAATTATGAAGCACTACTTTGTAGACCAGCATCAGAAAACTGAACCACCCAGGGGGCCAGGACTATGGGGATGCTAGGAGTAAGAGCACATTGGCCTTGTACAAATAGAATCATCACAGTTTAAATTTTCAAGCATACTCTTCCCAAGTGACTGAAATTGATCATGTACTAAAAATACCTGCACCATTGAAAAATTACTTACTAGCACGTGGACCCTTTTTGATTGAGGTGGAGGCATGGCTCTTGCAGTTGGCATCAACTTAGACAGAATTCTTTGTTGATGTTGTAGCTTCGGGCTACATACTTCCGTCTTGATTATTGGACAATAAATTCATATAGCCTAGCGGCTATTCATTTATTTATTAAAGTGAAGAGGTGCTTCACTTGGCAACATAATATAACACTTAATTATTGTGAATAATTAAATGGTGCCGACTTAGAGAAATAATATTTATTATTTATTATTTGTCAATCCTTTATGAGGCCGACCTACTTGAAGAGTCACATCATTTTGTATTTATACAAGGTGGAGTTTGCTCATTTGATCATCAAGTTCATTCATTCATTCACACTCCTTGAAGAAGTTCACATTTGAGCAGCAGATTATTATTGTCATGTCCTTGAAATAGCAAAACTATAAAGACCAAGTGTTTAAAATACAAATAAATTAATAAATAAAATAAATAGCAATATTAATATTAAAATATAAAATAAATGTGTATCATATCAATATAAAATTATATAAATATGAAATGACAAATATAATAATAATATATAGGCAAATTATTGTTATTACATTCTATTATTAAATAACTTAATATCAAAAATAATAATAATAAATAAATATTATAATCATTACACATCAAAAATTGTAATACATTAGAATAAAATAATAATAAGATATTAGCAAATTGTTTTATTATTATACTTTAATGTTAAAATATGTTCAATAAAACATCAAAATAAAATAATAAAATAAATAGAAATCTGAAATATCATAATTATAGTAATAATATATTATTTTAAAAATAGATATTATTGTGATAATAAAGGCAGCAATTAAATCTAACAAAAGGATGTATTTTATGAAAAGTCACCTCTTTCACCAAACAATACATTCCCCCCATGAGTCACCTACCTTGAATGGTATAAATAGAAGGAAGGAAAATAAGGAAGGGGGAAAGAAACATGGAGAAATAGGATTTGCAATTTAGAACAGCAACAACAATTATTGTTACGCATTGGAATATAGAGTCATTTAATAGGCATGCAAGTATATTAGCATAGATATAGATAAATTTTATAATGAATAATATGCAATGAATAAAGAATATATATGAATAAGGAAAGAATATATATATACACGAATACTAATGGATATAAGTAAAAGAATAATTATATATATGTATATAAAGTATATATATATATGTATAAATACATATACATGATTATGCAATAATGATACTTATAAGTAATGATGACTCTTTAATATAAACATAAGTAGATTATGTATATTTATGAATTGTCCTCATCCTATGATCAATTTAGTACAAGGTTGAAGGAAGCGAGTAAAGAAACATGGAGAGATATAGCAATTCAGGTGATGTACTCACTTAGCAATAATATTTAGCATATTTTGAATATAAGAAATAGATATTTCTAATTTGATTATTGGTGTAATGCTTTCTTTAGTATTATCATGATGATAATGATGCTGATATTAACTTAAAGAATTAGTAATAAATGCAAATGTATTTGATTCCTAAAAGATTGTCTTCTTTGTGTTTGTAAGCCTACTAGGGTGGAAGGGCCTAAGATAGGTGGTGCCTAAAAACCCCACTTAACAATCCGCTGCGGCCATGGAAGGGTGGGGGTCCCACTTAACAATCCGCTGCGGCCATGGAGGGGTGGTAGGCCTGAAACCCCTTATAAACTCCGCTGGCTTCCCCCAGTAGGTTGAGTGTCTTTCAAGGTGATGGCACAGGTAGAGAAAGAAGGTACAAGTGTTTCCTCTAAGCACGCCACTCTGAGATGTTCATATCGCTCGGGGCCAAGGGGTGGGTTGTCCTAATAGGACGCTTGTGCTCTTGGGCTTAGATGGATAGCTTTGGGCAGCTCTACCCATGTCACTCCTCATATGTCTTTATTATTGTTTTGTGATTATATTTATATTTGGATATCCAGATATTAATGCTAACAGATATATGTACATGTGGAAATATTAAATGCAGACTTCAATCCAAGATTACTTAGTCAAAGAGAACATTCATTTGGAAAAGAAGAAACCCTAAACCTGATCAACAAGTGAATTCTAGGGAAAAGTTGGGTAAGGGACATTACAATCATTTTGAGCAGCAGATCGTCATCTTGAGCAGCAGACCTTCACATTGTTGCAACGAATATATTTCAAGGAGAAATATATTCATTTTGTATCTTTGCATCTAGGAGAGGTGCTATTATTCATTGTATCAAATTCGGCCTTGAGTTGGGCCTGAGTTATAAGCAGATTTCTACTCTTATTCCTGAATATATAAGCGATATATTTGCTGGGTTTTTTCCCTTCGAGTTTGGAGGGTTTTCCCAGGTTATCTTGTGGTGTTCATTGTCTTATGTGTTGGATTTTTTGATTGCTTTCATTTCTGATCCTAAAACTAACATGGTATCAGAGCGGGTTTATGTGAAGATCCGATCAGATTTGTTAAGCAATCCTTATAGTGGCCATGAGATGGCTAGGCAGTAGCTTGAATCATTGATTCTGACAGATGATTTTCCAAGCGATGGAGAACAATTATGTGCAAACTCGTGGGAGCATGGAGGATTTAATCTTATGATTTATGGGCAGTATATTCATTCCAGTGTATTCAGTCCTGTTGGTCATCTGAGAATAAATACAGATGTGGTTTGCATGCCTTTGTGAGAGCATAGTCCTTGTGTGCATAGTGAATTATTGCAGCTAAGTATGCCAACATTCTCTTGCTGTAGGAGATATTTCTTGAAGTAGATATTCCTTGATAGCCTGTGTAAAGGAATGACAAGGCAGTTTTGAGTACAAAAAATGCATACTTGTGCATATTGTGATAGAGCCTTGATTTTTTGAGAAGTCTGGTTCTATTTGTTGGCTGGTAATGTAGCTAAGAAATCTGTGTTGAGCAGATTGTTGTGCTGAGATTAGCACTTCCGAGAGTAGTAAAGATGACAGAAAGATATTTCAAGGAACAACAAAAGATAACTCCTATTATTTCTTTTATTTGATCTTTCTAATGATGTTTACATGCTTCATTTGTAGTTTGATTTTCATGAGCTGTTATATCACATTATTCATGATGGTCATCTTAGTTGTAGCTAGATGATTTCAATGAGATAAGTATTTCATGTTGAATAATGTTCATAAATTTTTTATAGTTATTAATTCATCCTATAACATTGGGATAGTGAATCATGCATGCTTCTAGCATTGGTATTTCTCTTCGAGATAGTTGAGTTCTATGACCTTTTAGTAGTCTCTCTCTCTTTATGCTTCCAAGACGGAGTAAGAGGGTGATGAGAGATTGTGCAGAAAGGAAGAGCTTAAGGCATCTTGTGAGGAAGTCATGCCGACTGGAGAAATGATCAAGCATGGAGTCATAGCTTGCAGCCATAGGACTGAGTTGGTGGTTGGAGACATTTCTCGAAGATGAATAATCTATTTAGATTGTCTTTGCGATCTGTTCTTCGAAGAGGAGGAATTAACATTCAGAGGGAGTTTTGTGATTCGCTGAGAAGAAATGAAGGTTGTAGTATCCTTGAAAGACCTCTTCAACATTTGAGATCAAAATTGCTCAAGACAGTCAATGTGGATTTAACATTAGTAGCTCCGGAAACCTATTCAGAATAGAGTGATCTGGGATGAGGTCGAAGAGGACAGCCCCTGAATCTCTACAAAGGTGTGCATTGAAAACCATTTCTCTAAAGCAAGCATTACATACAATCTTGGACAAGGCCGTCAGAAGGTTGTTGCAAGTACTTGGAGATTCAGAGGGAGTTTACTGAACCAGAAGAGGATGATGATCCAGTTGAGCCTTTTGGAACTCACTGATGGGCCTACCGACATTATTATTGGTCGAAAGAGACCTCTATGGGCTAGGAAAACAATGCAGGAGGCAAAAAAGTTTGCAGCCCCTAGAGGAACATTTAGAGAAGGCAAAAGGCCTTAGTTGTTTTCAAACTTTGTTGCATTGATGAGTCAAATCATTGAGTTTGAACCTTCTGGTGTTGAGGAAGGTTCGAGTTAGCAAGCATGGTGAGAGGCTATGGCTGAAGAAAATCAATCTATCCTCAAGAACGATGTTTGGGACATTGTACCTAGTCCAGAAGGCAAATCTGTTGTATCTTCTAAGTGGTTTTTTTAAGATCAAGCATGCGGCTGATGGAAAGATTGAGAAGTACAAGGCTAGATTTGTGGCTAGAGGATTCTCTAAGAAAGAGGGAAGACTATGAGGAAACCTTTGCTCCAGTTGCTCGTTATACCTCCATCAGGACTATCATTGCCATTGCAACAGTTAAAGGATGGAAGTTACACCAGATGGACGTGAAGACAACATTTCTAAATGGTGAAATTGAAGTATACATTGAGCAACCTGATGGCCTTGAACTTCATGGGAAGGAGTCTCATGTTTGCAGATTGAAGAAGGCTTTGTATGGCCTTAAGCAGGCTCCTCGTGCTTGGTATGAGAGGATTGATCGATACTTGTTGAGCTTTGGCTTCTCGAAGAATGATGCTGATTCAAACCTGTACTTCAAGGTAGTTAATGGTGAGGCATTAATCTTGGTTCTTTATGTTAATGATCTATTTCTTACTAGGAGAATAACATCTCATTATCAAATGCAAGAAGGAGTTAGCTTCTGAATTTGAGATAAAGGATCTTAGATATATGCATTACTTCCTTGGATTATGTTGTAACCAAACCAATTTTTTTGCTTCATTAAGGCATTTTGCTTAAAATGGTCTAAACCTTGTAAAAATGATGTCAAAACACAGTTTTTGGGCAATTCAAGTATGGGCTTTGAGTTCGTGTCATGCCACGAAGATACTGGCAAAATTTGAAAAAAATGAAAATTAGGGTTTCTGGACCCCTATTTTTAGGTCAAAAACCCTAAAAATTGAACTTGTCAGAATTGGCTGAAATTTGTTTTGATTGGCTTCTTTTGTTTCACGATCACAATGGTGAAGTCAGTTTCAGTTAAAACTCAGTTTAAGCCTAGTGGGTAGTTTTCGTTTTTTCAAGTGAGAAATTAGGTTTTTTGAGCTCATCAATGGCAGATGGCCATGTGCCAGGTGTCGAAAGCTAAGCTCAAAACGCTTCGGTGATGTTTCTATGGCAAGTTTTGTACAAAAAGTTACTTCGTCTCAGAGGGGTTTTTCGATGAGGTGAAGATGCTGTAAAAATATTACAACACAAAGATATTTTCCTTGCCAATGAGTGTGGCACCATATAGAGATCAAAAGGTTGTTGATGGGTACAAGGCCACATTCAGAATAATATTTCTTGATTTAGATGTACAAAGTATCTTGGGTGAGTTTGAGCACTTTATATCATAGTTTACATACTCGGAATCGAAGAGTACTCGGCAAGCCCAAAAAATTTGACTCGGGAAATACTCGGCAACTTAAAAAGTAGCAAGATTTCTTATAAAAGCACATTTTTTTTGCAAAATTCAATTACAAAATGCATCAAATAAGTCTAAAAACCATGAGGGAGTGTTTTATATAAAATTTCATTGTTCAATACATATGGATTACAAAATGGCATCATTATACGAAGCCGCATAGTAAAAATACTAATAACTATAATGAATTTATGATGATTGTATTTGAAAATCATCATCATAAATTTCATATCTAGGCAATTACAACTTCCTCTTCCCCGACCTAGAGAAAAATTGGGCGGTAGAGGGTAGTGGTACGGTCCTTGCACTCGATTTTGGCTCCCTGCTTGCCGTAGAAGATTGTGGCAATGGCTCCACCATGCTGGTAGGTGGCAGTGGCTCCTCCACCATATCAATGTCATCCACTCCAATCTCCCCTGCTTCTGCTGCAGGCAAATCCTCCATAGCTTGCCTCTCGAAATCAGCAATCTCATCCTCTGTAAACAAGGAAGCCTCATCATCTTGCACGGTCCAATCACTGTATGGATCAATGTCATCCAAATCAATGAGCTCGTCTGATTGGTCCTGCACCTTTCTTGTGCAAAGCCGAAGGTTATATTGCACAAAAACAAGATCATTGAGGCGTTGTTGAGTCAACTTATTACGCTTCTTCGTGTGAATGGCATCAAACAAACTCCAGTTCCGTTCACAGCCAGAAGAACTACAAGGTTGAGACAAAATTCGAAGGGCTAGCCTTTGCAAATTTGGGGTTTTTCCACCCCAATCTTCCCACCAAGAACCTACAAATAAGATATTCAAGTTTTTGTAAATATTAATAAAACAATAGTAATAAGTAATTATAATTGTAATTCATAACTTGCAAGATATAAGGCTTCACTTTTTCTTTCTTGGTGTTTGGATCTCTCTTCCTCGTTCACATAATTTGGCAGAAAACAAAGGCCCCCTAGCTTGCTTATATTTTTGCAACTCTAATAGGATGAGGTCTTTCACTTCAGATATAGGTGTCATCCTTTCAATACATGTGAATAGGCCCTCCATAACCTCCCCATTAGCATCCGTGAAGCCATCAGAGAAGTAGAACATGGGGTTGAGAAAGTACCCCGCTGCATGAATGGGTTGGTGGAGTTGATTGTTCCACCTTCGATCAATGATCTCCCAAATAGGGGTAAATCTGTTTGCATCCCCCATATAATAGTGTTGGATGGCCTCTTTGGCCCTATCCATTGCCTCATAAAGATATCCCATCATATTTTTCTCGCTGTCCACCAAGCACAAGACCCTCACGAATGGCTCTGTCACCTATAAAGTACAAAGTAGAGCCAAATTTAAATTACACCTTACAATGAAACAAAATACTTATATAATTTTAAATTAAGAATAAAAGATTCAATCTGAAAATTCATTATAGTTGAAGTTACCTTGACAATCTCTAATGCTCTAGTTGCAAATTGACTATCAAAGATTATTGCTTGAATCGTTTCTCCATCAACCTTCTTTGAGTAAGTTGAGTCTACCCATGGTTGACTCACAAACATTTGCTTCAAGGAAGTCAATAAACCAGTGATACTTTGCAACGTTAGAAAATTAGTTGCAAACCTTGTAGCACCCGATCGCACAAGCTCTTTCCCCTTGGTGTGATCTCTCATCAATTGAAGAACCCATGGCTGATTATATATATATTTTGTTATGTCTCTTGCTTGTTCTACAATTGGTTTCACCCAATCAATTTTGCCTATATCCTCCAAAAGAAGGCCAAGGCAATGGGCTGCACAAGGGGTCCACAAAACTGTTGGATGCCTCTCTTGAAGCAATCTACCAGCTGCCACATATGCCACTGCATTGTTAGTAATAACTTGGACAACATTTTCTATGCCCACCTCTAAAACAACCTGCTCCAACATCATGCTCAAATTTTTTGCATTCTTTATTATGTTGGAGGCATCAATTGACTTTAGAAAAACCATCACACCATTGGAAGCCACTATAAAATTGATAAATGTTCGGTTTCTTCCATCTGTCCAGCCATCTTAAAGAATTGAGCATCCAAACTTTTGCCATTTCTTCTTTTCTTCTTCCACAATTCCTTTTGCATCTACAATAGCATCTTCAAGTAACTTGCCACTTAGATCTCTTGGAGTAGGGGCCTTGTACCCTTTGCCTGCAATTGTCAATGCTGTCACCAAACACTCCGAATATGGACTCCTTGCCACATTGAAGGGAAGGTTGTTATAAAACCAAAAACTTGGACAAGCGTTGTCTGCCTCTTTGTGCACCTCCTTATTCCACCCAGTTGCTTCCAATGAAGGTTGTGATCCTTGAATATTTTTGGGCACAAAAAATTGGAATTTGCTTGAAGTGGATGGGGTATCTGTATTGCGACCAGCACGTAAACGTGGACCACGACTAGAGACAACAATGGCTTCAGTTTGCATTTGCACCTTAGAATCTTCAACCAAATTAGGAGCAATGGTTGCTTGCATGGCTGCTTTTACTTTTTCCCTCACCAATTTTTTTTCATCAAGTGCTGCAATAACAACTATCATCTCTCGTTTCACCTCTAAAGTGGATTTTTCACATGCCTTTGAATCACGACAAGGAACACCAACAAGATGGTATTTGAGGCGATTGATGCCTCCACTAATCCTCTTCTTGCAATGAGTACAAATAACACTGCCTGGTACTGGCCTGTAATAACCATGTTTCCAAGTAGGATCACGGCTACCAGGTGGTCTCCTTTCAATGAAACTTGTGCCAATTGAGTCTGAAGCAGATGCAGAGGCGGAGTCGGATGCCATTGTGATTAAATATTAACCTACAATATTAGAAGTTGAACAATAAATATGTTAGAAGTTGTAAGTTGTAACAAATCTAGTACAAAGGAACAATCAGCTAATTGTTTAACTTTATTCAATGACAATCATTATCTAATTTCAGTTTTTTCATTCTTATATTTGTATTTTTTGTTGGATGCACATTGATTTAATTTACTTGTATGCAAATTGGCATTGCAGCCCTAACTCCTAACTCCTAACCCTATGAACTGTTGCAAATTTGCAGGTGGGAGGAGCAGATTATCATTACATAGCAATTGCTCAAAATTATACTGTATTTAATAATTTATTACAGATATTCCACTATAAAAGTACTTTGAGCATTTGAATCATATGTCATACATATGCCTTATGAGGTCTGTTTAACTTTACATACAATGTGATAATGTGCATAGTGCAACCGCATACATATGTGATAACTGATATGAGTAAACATTAACAAATTTCAACTTTTAAAATGTTGATGAAATATGGTGATATGAGCTCTGTTTTTGCTTATTAAACCCTCGTTTCAGGCTTTCAACACTCCTTTGTTTCAAACTTTCATCATTCATGGCCATGCATAGAAATTTTGTAACAAAGTTTGAAACAAAGTAGTGCTGAATCATGAAAGTTTGAAACAAAGTAGCACTGAAAGGAGAGTTTAATAAGCTAAACTAGAAGTCTATTAAGTTATGAACTTTCATTGTTACTTTGAGTTTGAATCATCACATTCATAGCCCAACTATAGTTTTCAATTTCATATCTGATTTTCATGGCTTCATTATAAACGAAATTCATACAAAAACATTATTTTTTGCGGAGTATGTACATTGTAGAGTCACAAATAAATAATAAAATCCCATCTTAGCAAGCCAATTTATATACATTATTAATAATAAATATATTACTATCTAATATTATATAATATATTTTCTTTTATTCATAATAATATAATATATTAAATTTTAATATATATATATATATATATAAATTTAAAATTTAATATATTATATTATTATTATATATGAATAAAAAAAAAAATATTATAGAATCAGAGATAGTAAATTGTAAAATACTAAAAGTAAAACTATAAATTTATTATTAATAATGTATATAAATAAATAATAATATGAGATTTTATTACTTATTTATATACATTATTAATTTATTAATAATAAATATATTACAGTTTACTCTCTATAATATATATTGTGAATAAAAAATATATATTATAGAGAGTAAACTGTATTATATTTATTATTAATAATATATATAAATAAAATTATAAAACTATATTATAGTTTATAACTTTCATACATTATGATTCTATTAAAATTTTAAACATAAATCGAACGAACTGGAAAACACGACTCACAGAGCCGGCGGAAGCCATAGACACAACAAGTTTTGAAGTTTGAACACAACATATAGAAGTTTCAAAGCAGCTATGAATCGTAATAAAGAAGCCATGAAAACCAGAGATGAAACTAAAAATAGATTAGAACCCTAACCTGTAGCTGATGCTGCAAATCGTGACGCCAAAACTCCAAGTTCGTGCTGAAATCAAAGCCTTGATCGCGCCAAAAATCGATGGGAAAAACGTGGGTGTGCAGAAAGATGGAAAGTTGAAGGGTTTAGTAGGTATTTTTGCTGAAAAAACGTGATAATCAGCTTGAAAACGTCATAAAAAAACGTGCCACATTTATTGGAGACCTAATGGCGATTAATCGTCATTTTCTGCCCGCGAATACTTTGCAAAAATCGGCGATTAAATTCACTGTAGCAAATGGCGAGTAAAGGTAGCTTTTACTCGTTTTCAAAATTTTTTGGCGATTAATCGCCCACTCGCAGATTAACCTGCGAGTATGTAATCTATGCTTTATATCTTCAAGGAATCATGATATATGTGCTCTTTAAGAAAAGTACAAGGATACTCATGAATGGTGTTACATTATGGCCAATACTCTATTTGCTAGCAACCTTTTGTAATAAAAAATCTATCTCAATTATGATTTTTTAATTTTTGAACAACTTCATAATGTCCCCTTCTTAGTAATAGTCTCATCAATTGACTGCTAGCCTATCCCGGAGGCCCGTAGGCTAGTCGGAAGTGGAAATTAGGGTTTCCTTGTTTTTAGGAGGTTTCTTCCAAGCTTTTAGGGGTTTGCATGCAGGAGTTTTGCAAAGAGGTTTCTAGGTCTTTCTGGGTTTTCAGAGGGCTTCGGAATGGTGTAACATGCATCTGCATCAGGTGACTTTTTTGAACTTGCTAATTTTAGTAAGTTGCGATGACTGCCTGGTTTGTGCTATAACTGAGTTTGGAGTCACTTACTATTTTTAGCAGTACGCTATTTTTGGCAATGCTATCTTTAGTAACAGTTCAACAGTTCAATGCAGTGTCTATTTCTGGCAAGGCAGTATTGGCAGTTTGTTCTCTAGCATTCTTGGAACTTGTTTTGGCAGGTTTGTTGACTTAAGTGATTTCATATTGGACGCCTTATTTGGTGAGTACAATGTTTTGAGTGAAATATTTGCAAAGGCAAAATTGGATGCCAACTTAGTGAGTTATTTGCACTTTATAAATTTTATGAGCTTAAGTCTATTTGGACGCCTTAGTCAAGGAGGGTCAAAAAGGAAGTCAAAATGCAAATTAAGTGAAATGTTTCATCCTCATTTGGGCACCCTATTTGGAGGGAAAGAGTTTTGAGTATAGGGTTGGAAAAAGTTATAAATATGAGGCCTTTCTCTCTCATTTATTTATCTAATGCTTATCGTAATGAAGTGCTTCCGAAAGTGCTGCAGAACCCTTGCTTCAAGGAACACATACCTCCTAGCCATATTCAGTTTCGTGCTTGAGAGATATCACCTAGTTGAACTAAGATTGCTTCTTCATTTAGAGGTTGCAGATAGAGCCTACTTGGAGATGGATACTTATGATGTTTTTTGATTTTGGTGTGGAGAGCTTGTTGTTTTCAATTTCAAATCATTTTGGTATGTTTTCCTTCATTTGTGGTTTTGCTGGTTGGTGCTTGGCTGAAGCATGTTTTGACTTAGATCTTTTTGAGTGATTTTTTGTTAGTTCTAGGTATTGACTCTATGTTTTCACCTATCTTGGGCACCCCATTGCTGAAAGTTTCATAATTTTTGAATAGGTTCTTGATTTTTAAGGCTAGGTCGTCCATCTCAAGGAGGCCATACCATTTCCAAAAGTGCATTGGGAAATGTGCAAAATAAATATGAGCTGTTTGGAGGTGTTTCTCGGTTTGTACTTGGTCGCCCAGCTCCTAGGCACCATTTGCTTCCAGTTTAAGGTTGATCGGAGGCAATTTGACGAAGTTACGAGCATTTAGGTGATTTCTATGCTTGCTGGTTTGATTTTTTGTTTGCTGCATTTTTATATAAGACCTGATAATTTCCTCCATTTTGCTATATTTCACATGTTGGATATCTTGTACTTGCTCGGAGATTGTTCCCTAACATTTTGGTGATCACTGGATATGTATATCTTCTTGTAGTGCAGTGTAGCTTCATATTGTAATGCTGAATCAGTAGTATTGATCAGCCTTTATATATATTTTGTACTTTACATTTCAGTTCTACCCACTGAAAAGTGGAAGAGGTCAGTGTTGTGACCTTTTCACACATCACCCCATTCAAAATGGGTCCCCCCTAATTTTTGCTCCATTCTGGTCTTTTGGCTTTGGTTTTGCGTCTCTCTCTCTCTCTCTCTGATCTTTCTGTCCTTTCGGGGATGTCCCATCAGTTGACCTAAGTTAAAGTCTGGCTAAGTCTGTGAAATTAGGGTTTTTTTAATTCTTTAGGCTTGTTTGAGGTCAAATTGAATTGTCAAAGTGAAATATGAGCTTAACACTACAATCATGATGCTTCAAGCAAAGTCCCATTGAATTTTCACCGAATCTGACAACTTACTATTTTTAGTAAGTACTCAATCTGGGATCTTTTTGTCAGGATTTTGGAATTCTGACTATTCCCTCACAGGACATAGATGGGTTACAGGCTGAATTTTTAAAATGGGGGATCGAGACACTTGCCCCTCTCATAACTTTTTTTTTCAATAATGTCACTCGAGAAGGATTTCCGATGGAGTGGACTACTAGTGTGGTCATCCCTTTATTTAAAAGTGGTGATATCAATAATCCATCTAACTACTGCACGATTATGGTCAATCCTATCTTTGGCAAGCTCTTTGGGAGCATGATTGAATGGAGGATCAACAGTTGGGCAGAAAATGAGGGCAAAAGGGCAAAAGGGCAGGCTGGCTTTAGGGCAAGACACTCTACTATTGATCATTGCATCACCCTTAGACATTTGATTGAAATTTTTTGGAACACTCAAGGTGAGGAAGCTTATTGTTGTTTTGTGGACTTTAAGAAAGCTTTTGACATGGTACCTAGAGACAAACTATGGAATAGAATGGAGAAATTAGTCATCCCAAATGTGTATAGAGCAGCTGTTCACAGGCTATATGAGAAGGTTAGTGCTAAAATCAGAACAAGTGAAGGTATGTCAGAATGTTTTAGTAGCGACATTGGGGTTAAACAGGGTTGCCCACTATCTCCCACGCTTTTTGGGCTATACATTGATAAGCTGGAAACTTGGTTAAGCAAGACGGATGGGGATGGTATCCAATTGGCAGGTTATGTGGTGAAACTACTTTTATATGCTGATGATCTTATACTAATTTCTAAAACAGCTCATGGGTTAAGGGAACATCTGAAAGCTCTAGAACTCTTTTGTTGGGAGGTTAGGATGCAAGTGAATATCTCCAAGACCAAAATCATGATTTTCTCTTTGAATAGAAAATATAAGCATAATATCTTTCTTTTTGAGGGCAGCCCACTTGAAATAGTGAAAGAATACAAATATCTTGGGATTGACTTTCATTATAAGCTCAGTTGGGAGACTTGTCGTACGAAAAGGATACAGGGAGGTTGGAAGGCCTCTTACCTTCTTCAAAACAGATGTAGAAAAGTCGAGCTTTGGGATTGGAAAACCAAGAAAACCCTTTTTGGTTTGCTAGTTACTCCGGTTGTACTTTATGGGTGTGAGGTGTGGGGAAGTAGTATGTCTAAGTGCAATTGGAGACAACTAGAAAGAATCTAGAAACATCTAATAACAAGCAGTCCCATATGAAATTCTTTTAGCTGAAACGGGGACTTTTCCACTAGAAGCTTCAGCGTTAACCCGGTTGATAAGCTATTTAAATAAGGTTGAAAACATGGATAACCACCGTTGGCCTAAAGCGGTTATGAAGGAGACACTAGATTGTAGGAAGAAAACTTGGATGAAACAGAACCACAAGTGGATGAACACGTGGGGCATTAATTTACAAGAGTGTCCTAGTACCAACAGTGAAATAAAAAGCTATGTGATTGAAAAATTTAAAACTGCCATGTGGACAAATCAAATTGGGCGAAAAAAAACATACTACATTAAAGAGTTTAACCCGACGAAGGATCATGGTGAAAAAAATCATTTAGGTGCAACTATTAAAGGGAAGGCGAGAATATTAGTGGCACAATTGAGGACGAGATCGCATCACCTTAGGTGTGAAACCGGTAGGTGGAAGATACCCAAGGAAACTTGGGAAGAAAGAACTTGTATTTTTTGCAATAAAGGGTATGTGGAAACGGAATGGCACTTCATCATGGAATGCACTGCTTATGAGGATATCCATACTCAACATGGAAATAGTTTGTAAGTGGACAATATATACCAGCTATTTGAGGAAGATAAGATTAATCAGATGACTAGCCTTCTAGTCAAAATTTATAGCAGGAGATCCGACTTGGAAAAGAGCATGAAAACAAATTAGGCCTGTTGTTTCTCGGTCCCATAGACTGTTTAGTCTCGTGGACATCATTAAAATCTTTCATTCATTCATTCACATTCAAGGTACTTCAAGGTACTTGCTCGCAAAATTTGAACAAATTCCGACAACTTGCTATTTTTAGCAGTTTGAGCTTCAAAGGTTATTTTTAGGGTTTGCATGTAGGATTTTTCAGTGCATGTCAGGATATTCCTTATGGGTTTTTCGAGAGCTTCGCAACGATGTGACATGCAAGTAGAGTGGATCATGTTTCAGGAACTTACTATTTTTAGCCAGTACTCGCATGCAGACCAGTTTACTGGGTTTTTCTGGGTTTTTGAGATCTCTCAAGCAGTGTGACATGCAAACTCATCCGACAGCTGATTGGTCGCTTTTTCAAACACTTACTATAAATAGCAAGTTCATTCCGGAAGCCACCCGACACTTAGTTCAGTAAGCATTGCAACATGCAGCAGAAATCAAGTCAAACAGAGACCGTTTAGGACACATGCAAGTCAGATTAGGGTTTCCTACTTTGGTGCCTAAAAAGAGGGGCAAAAAGCCAAAATTTCAAAAAACAAAGATATCCCATCACGATCGGCATCCTTCAGGTAATCTATTGGTAAAATTTGGGCGCAATCTGAGCACTTACTATTTATAGTAAGTCGTCTCCAGAACACGGCTATAAATAGCAGGTCAGAATGTGGGGTAGGTATAAACAGGTTCACCAAGCAATGAGGACCACATGGTGAAAATTTCAAGACAAACAGGGCTGTAGAAGTCAAGAAATCAACAACTTGCTAAAAATAGAAGGCAATGGCAGGCTGAAGAGATCAAAATTTTCTAAGTATGGAAAGCAGAAGCTTCCCCCCTCAGATGCGCCCATGGGGAAAATGCCTAGGGCATATGAAAATGGAAGCTAGAAGGCTAAAATGCGCCCTCAAATGGAAACATAGACCTTCATATGCGCCCAAGAAGAAATGGATGGAGCCTTCAAAAGTTTCTAAGGCAAAAATGGAAGTAAGCACATCAAAATGTGCCCAAGTTGAGTTGAGAGGTTGGCAAAATTGTCTAAGTGTTAAGATGAAAGCTCCCCATGTGAAATGCGCCCTAAAGTGAAAGCTACCCCCCTCAAATGCGCCCATCAAGTGTTGAGGGCTTGAAAATAATCTAAGGCATTAAAACAAAAGCTCCCCTAGCTAATTGCGCCCTCAAGCAAGGATGAAGGTGTTTGAATTTTCTAAGGCAAAAACAAAAGCTTAAGGGGCAAAATGCGCCCATAAGCTAAAGGAGAATCAAGATTTCTTCTAAGTGTTGAGTTGGAGGCTAGGCACTTCAAATGCGCCCATCACAAGCAAGGTGCTAAGGAATTATTCTAAGTGAAAAAAGTGAGAGCTCATACCCTCATATGCGCCCAAGGAGATACATGGTTTGAAAAATGCTAAGGCACACAAATGAAAGTAGGCACATGAAAATGCGCCCATCTCAAGCAAGGAAAAAACGCCTAAATATGAAAGTAAAAGCACCCAGTGTAAAATGCGCCCAAGAGGCAATGAGATGCTAGAACGTGGGAAATGGAAGGGCCAAGTCCAAAATGCCCCCTCACATGAGAACATTGACCTTCAAATGCACCCAAGCCTAGAGGATATCAAGTAAAAAAATGCAAAGTAATGAAAATGGAAGTAGGCTATGTCAAATGCGCTCAAGGGGGTGATGAGGTTTAAAAATTCTCTAAGTGTGGAAAATGAAAGTGGCCCATGCTAAATGCGCCCTTGATGGGGGAATCAAGATAAAAATTTCTAAGTATGAAAGCAAAAGCTCCCCTAGCTAAATGTGCCCACCTTGGAGTAAGGGATGTTGAAGAATGTTTAAAGCATGAAGAGTGGAAGCTAGAAGGCTAAAATGCGCCCTCAAGGAAGGTGATATGAAATTTTCTAAGTATTAAAATGGAACCTCATGGGATCAAACACACCCTCAGCACAAAGTGTTTGGGAAATATATTTCAAGGTGTTAGAAAGTGAAAGCTCTCCATGTCAAATGCGCCCAAAGAAGGGTAAGATGGCTAAAGGCATGGAAATCTCTAAGTGTGGGAAAATGAAACTCCACTAGCTAAAGTGCGCCCAAGGTGTGAAATAACTTGGATTTATTTCCTAAGACATGAGAATAAAAGTTAAAAGGGGTAAGGTGCGCCAGAGGTTAAGGAATTAATGTGGATTCCTTTTAGGCATTTAAATGAAGTTGGTAATATCATATGTGCCCAAGGTGATGAAATGTTTTCAAAGGGTTGATGTGAACATTGATGAATATTTTTCCATGGGTTAAGCGAAAAATTAAAAGAACCCCTTCAAAGGGTGCCCATGGGTTAATGAAGTTAGAAATAATTTTCTTCAGGGGATTTTTAATTTTTTTCTGAGGGGAAACATTCGTTTAGGGAAATTGCGTGATTTTTTTTTCTTTTCTCCAAGCGAGATTAAATTTCAAAAGGCGGAACGAGCTAGCAAGTGATTTTAAATCAACGGGGTTAAATATTTTAGAGAGGATTTAAATTGCCCAAGGCAAATATCATGAAGTTAATGATTTAAATGATGGATATTTTAACGGGTTGGAAATTAATTTCCCCATGAGTTTTTATGAGTTGAATTTAATTAAACGTTGCAAGGAATTAAAGTGGAAGTTTTAAGATAAATCATTTCTCGCAAGTGATTTAATTAACAAGAGTTAATTGGCAGTTTGGAGGAAAAAACTCGAATTCTGCAGAGGAAAGAATCTTCATTTATGGCAAAGGCTATGACGACTAGCTGACAACTCGCCCACTACTTCGCCGGAATTAGAAGATTTCTAAGTGGAAGGAGTGGGGAATTAATGAAAGTGCTAAAAATGGCTCCAGCACAAATTAGCAAGATTCTCTGAGAGGAATTATTTAAGCAACAAAGTTTCTCATTTCTTCTCACCATTCGAAGTTGAGAAATTGCTGAAGTGAGAAGAATTTTCTTTGCGAAGTTGAGAAATTGCTGAAGTGAGAAGAATTCTTTGTGAAGTTGAGAGATTGATGAGAGAATCGAAATTTTGAAGTTGCTGAAAGTTGAGCTGAAGTTTTATTTTCTAAGTGTGAGAATCGATTTCTTGGAGTTGCTGGAGATTTTTTTTATTTTTCGAAGTGCTGAAAGTCAAGAGGCTGAAGTAAAAAGGTTGAAATTTTATGTTGAAGAAATTGCTTTCTTGCTGAAAGCTGCCAGTTGGTGCGATTTTCTTTCAAAGAGGCCAAAAGTCACGTTGCTGAAAGTTTTTTTTAAGTTCAGAGGGTTTAAAGTTTGAGGTTTGGAGTTAGAAAAGCTCTATGCTGAGAGATATTATTTTCGAATCTAACTCCATATTGCAGCCATCTCGAAGTTATTTTATTTTTCTAAAATCTGAAGTCTAACTTATTTTATTTTATTTTGCAGATGGCTGAAGCAAGAAGAGATGTTGTAGGAACAAGCAGGGCTGCAGGCAGAGCTGCGAATATTGAAGTAGGCAAGGCAAGTTCATCCCGACAGGCAGTAATCAAGAAGCTCGCCAAGCCTTTTCTTCCAGAATCTAAGTTTTCTTCAAAGTTGGCAGGATTGAATGACACCAACCTCGGTTCATTTAATCTGGGTGCGCTCAGAGCGAGAATGTACAGGTTGGGAGGTCATCCACCATCAGTCACAACACACCAGATAATGAAAAGTGGGATCTATGCAGCTGCTGGTTTTCCACTAGCAATACAATGTCCGGAGTTGATCATGGAGTGCGCAAATTGTTACAAACCTGAACGAAGGACTATCGTTTCTCCAGATGGCAGGTTGTTCACCAACTTCATGCCTAATGCTATTGGAGAAGCATTTGGGATTCCCACTTCTGAGAGGATGCTGTATAAAACGAAGGATAGAGCAGATAAAATGTACTCCACCTTCGAGAGATGTGCTGGTGTTATTAATACAGTCTGGATGCAGAGACCAAAACCTCCCCGCACCAAGCTCCCCAAGCAAATTATTGCTAAGGATGTGAAGCAGGAGTATTGTGATCTCATAATGATGCTTTGTCGGGTGAACGGAAGTCCACAAGCCTACATCTTCGAGCCTTGGATGTTTTACTACATCGGGATCATATTGGAAGGAAAAGAATGTGTTGATTGGGCCAGAATGATAAGCGACAACATAGATGAGTAGTTCAGGAGCTTGAGGAGAACAAAGACTTTCTACATGAGCTCGTACGTGATGTACATGTTGGCTCGAATGACCAAGTACCGGGGAATAACGTACAAGGAGCCAATTGGGTGTGGCCTTGAACGGTTCAAGATCCACGAAGCTTGCCCGCAATTACATTTAACCAACACTGCCAGCTACAAGCGGGTGAATGATGCATTCACAATGCATATTGCAAGTACTCTTCAGCAGAGAACACAACAAAGAATTTCAAAGGAAGCATAGGCATTGATTGAAGAGTATGGATATTGGCTCATCCAATTTCC
Organism: Sequoiadendron giganteum; assembly: GCA_007115665.2. Taxonomy (NCBI): domain Eukaryota; kingdom Viridiplantae; phylum Streptophyta; class Pinopsida; order Cupressales; family Cupressaceae; genus Sequoiadendron; species Sequoiadendron giganteum. The sequence continues at coordinate 622,221,486 of CM021101.1, read as the reverse complement.
AAAATTTACATACATCAGGCTGCAGGGGTTCACCTCATATCCATACCGACTGCCGAGGTACCCCACCGACTGAATAATAATGTTAGAGGTATCTAGGCAACTCATTGCCTACGATAAAATTCAAAAGAAGAAGAGGAAGAAGGGACTAGACTTCCCTATTGCCATGGGGAATTCTAGTGAAGTATGTGCTTCCTTGCAGGCGGCTAGAGAGGCTAAAGATGAGCTGCAGTTCTTTCACCTCACATATCATATTGGCAGGCAAGATTTCGATCCCTATAACAACATACAGATGGTGCAAAATGTAGAATACAGGCACAGGGCTCATATCGAGGACTTTTGGGCTAACGCGGTTGATGATGCCAAGATAAGGAGGAGAATGTTCACCAGGCTACCCCTCAAATTAATCAGAGAATGTGAAGTCATTTCGGTTCCGGATCAGGTGGATGAGAATTTCAACGTCATACAGCCTGACTATGAGTCAGTGAGGAACACATCGGTCCCACCACCAGATTGGTCCAAGCCTGAAATCACGAACTTGGATACCCTTTCCATACCGGTGTTGACTCTCACGAGGAGTTGGGTTGAAAGGCACGTGAGCCGGCTTAAGAGTAGGTCAACTGCTCTTACTTATAACCTCATGGGCGATCAAAGGCCACCATCAACAAGGAAAGGAAAGCAGATTGCCCAAGCTGCAGAAACACGGAGAGAGGTGCCGGCCCAGCCAATACCTCAAGGGGTAGAGCAGGCATCACCCACACAATCACAAACTCAGTCTTCGAGTTTGAGGGAGATTTCATTATTTGCTGATCAAAGGGCAAAGTTGAATGAAGAGCAGGAATTTGAAGAAGTATATAAGCCACCGCTCAGGGAGACAGACTGCCTAATTGTCAGCGCACCTAGAGGTGGGAGCCAACAAAAAGAGGAAGAGGAAACGGCGACTGATACCCGTTTCCAGCAGATGCTTGACACAGCATTGGAAGAAGAAGATACCACGGGGCAAGAGGCCGAAAGTTCAGGAGATACTCAGTTTATGGAGATTGATGAGCCCCAACAGAGTATTGTTAGAGAAGAGGTGCGCGAGGAGGAAGCAACGGAAGAACAACCCCTCGTCATTTGCAATCCACAGCAGGCGGTGCCATATTGGCTTACAGAGAGAATGAGGAGGGACCCTGAGGATGATGTCGATCCAGTGGTCGAAATGGAAGAATTCCTCAAAAGGATTAGCGCATCACCAAAGAAGAAAAGGGCTAGGAAATTCTCGAAGATTTCAATAGATGAATTCGGCTCTCGTACCCTTCAGGTTGTTGTCCCGAGAGAAGAGTGTGATTGAGATGAGGAAAGGCCAAAAAATTATGTGATCACCATTGTTGAGTTGGGTCGCCCCATGGGAGCCTAGATAATTGAGGAGTGCGACAACTCCTATTAGGCGCTGAAGGAAAAATTGCTTCGTGTAGAAGGAAAATATAAGAAATTGAAGAAGGAGCATAAGACATTGATAGGGCATGTGTAGAATTTTGCGCGTCCAGGCGAACAGGAAAACCCAGTAGTTGAACTCCCGACAGAGCTTCCTAGAGAGTCAGTTATTGGCTTAGAGGATTTGAAGAAGATGGAGTTGGAAGTGGACAAATGGGTTGGCCACGTTCGCACTGAAACGAAGAAGTTCATGGAGGACCTCGCTCATGCTTACCGGTAGGCCTCTGATGTTCTGGGGCGCATGGATATAGTTGATCAAGCCTTGAACGAGACTCAAATATATCAGACTAAGATTGTTCTTCATCTGGAGGCTTTGATGCATATGCCTTTACAAACCTTGGTGGATGGAGGCGTGATACAAGAAGGTGACAGGTACGACTTCACCAGCTGGTACTCTTCAATGGTCACAGGCCATGGTTTCCACGATGCGGCACGGGCAGATTCAGCCAGAGTCAGGAAGGCAATGGGTAACATTCTAGATGGAGTCCTCAACACACTTGAGGCTATATTTGCTAGGAGACTGGCTCCAGAGGAAGTAACTGCAAATGGCTTGAGGGATAAGTGGCTCCTTTCTTCTCAGCTGTAAGATCGTTCGTTCACGATGATTTTGAGAATATCTCGTCTTTCTCCAATATAATTTAGAACACCCAAGACGCCTTGGTTGCGTGGAGAAATTCCTATACTCGACACGGGTAGACAGTTACAGTACTTGAGTTTCAGCTCAACCACATCCCACCTATTTCGATTCGGGAGGTTGAGGTAGTGTTAGCTCGGTTGATCAAGTTTGCAATCAGGGAGAAAGACAACGAAAATGCCTTGCTAGATGAGGATCTTCTGGAAAATGGTGATGGGCATTAATTGCTCATTATGGTTCCTGCAGAGGAGTGGAGAATCTCTTGTACATTTATTACCCCACTCTTCTTTGTGGCGGTTTTTAGGGAAAAAACCTTAATTAGGGCATATATGGCTCAATCTGAGCCCTTCATTGTAATCAAATCTAAGCTGTCCACTGAAATGGGCTTGCTATAAAAGGGGCATCCCCCCTCATTTGTAAAATTATTAGGTCAGGAGTAGAGTTGAGCTAGAGAATAGAGAGAACATATAATAGCTTAGAAGTTAGCATAGTATAGATTGAGGAGGAAAGAAAGCTTTCCCTTTGAGAGCTTTGTAAAAAGTTGTTGTGAACACTTTCATGATATAAAGAGTTTTCATTGATTGGTGATTCCTTCTTTTGTTATGAGCAGCTAGCAAGGCTTTTTCATCTTTCCAATTCAAAGTAGATTTAAGTAAAGTAGATTTTATTTCATGCAAGTTGTTGACAGTGATGGAATACGTTGTTTGGTTTGAGCGAGTTTCATTCATCCATACCACTAGTGGACTCGCTGACGGTGGGTTTGCCTTGCATGGTCGACTGGTTTATCTTTGTACTTAACTTCGATTGTGATTTGTATGTCCGTATGCATCGTTGTGATGGTATTTGCATGTCGGGTCACAATTTGAATATATTTTATTATCCTCTGAAGATTGCACCGGTTCTATAGAAGTTGTCCGAAGGGAGGCAAAGCAAAATCTGGTTCGAAGCTTGCTGAAATTAGCCGTCGTATCCCACATTTAGAGTAGACAATAGAGTCTCTATCCTTATCCCCTTTAATTTCAGTATTTTCCCGGTTAGTCTAGGAACATGAGCATCATCGCCAAATCATTTGTATCTTGCATTTGCTTCTAATTGAACAATTGTGTAAGTTCCCTTGGAATATCCAACAAAATCACTTCGAGCCAATTGAGACTATCCCCTTGCATAAGGAACCTTGGAGTTGAACATATGTTCTTTCTAACAATCTTAGCATGCAAAATACTTTGATCAAGAGAGGATAGAGTGACCGTTGGAAACTTTATTCTGTGTTGGTGCGGTCATCAAACACCCGTCAACAGTCGGCTTGCCACCTAGATATTTCCTTTCATGTACTTTGCTTTCAGTTATACTTGCTGAAAAGTGGAAGAGGTCTGCTAGCCGCCTAGACATTTACTTTCCAGTATTTTACTTTTCATTGTAGCCCGCTGAAAAGTGGAAGAGGTAAGCTTACCGCGTAAGTACTTTCAATTTCTAGTTGGTCGGCTGAGCCGTCAATACTTTGTATTTCCAACATTTAGTATTTCAGTTAATGAGATCCCCATTCCACTGTATGCTCTCACCTTGCCCACTCTAGGATCTAGGTGATCAGCAAGTGAAGGGTTTCATTTCAATATTGTTATCTTTCATATTTCTAACATTAACGGGTGAAAGTGCATGTGTAAAATTGGAAAAAACGTAAGGGGGATATTTCATACTTTTCTTCTATAACTATATATTATGTTTTATAATTGCAAATGTTGTACTGACTATGCATGCAATTTCAACAGGTTGTGAGTTCTTCTTCAGCTAAGTAGGATCGGGGTACATACTCCTTTATCCACTTAGTTAAGTACAATTGGTTGGTTGCAAAGAAAACCAAAGGATTTGGTCTATGTGCATTCCAACTTAAGTCTCTTATTACATAAGAAAGCCAATTACACCAAGGGGGTTGGCAAGGAATTGGGATATTACCTGCGAGTCTGACCTAGATTTTTCTGTTGCACAACTTGCTTTACTCTCTTTAGATGAGATAGAATTTACACATAACATGGCAAGTGGGAGTGGCATTGCAGGTGCTTGTGTTCGAATGAATCAAAAGTTGACCTTAATGCTTTCCATGAAGATTAATATGTAGAATATTGAGTGTAATTTTGTAATGACATTTGACATTGAATCAATGAATTATGGGTATTTTGTTTTTTATCAAATTATGAGTATACATACAGCCATACTGAACCCAGGGAAAAAGGATCTGCCATATGGTGAACCTAAACCCTAAACCCATACCCATACTGACAACTTAGCAGAAAACATATAAAAAATCATCAATATATACATATTCTTAGCCAAAAAATAGGAATTAATCTCAAATAACCACATGCACACACACACACAGACATACATATGTACGTACGTATGTACATATGTATGCATGTATGTATACACATTTGTATGTAGGTACATAAATACATATCTACGTATGTATATCTTCAAGTCATGTGGCTAACCATGTCTGAGACAGTCAGATTGAATAATGATACCATCTACAATACATAACAAATGCTCAGTAGAGAAAGCCAAGGTGTGGCTAATTTGTTGTGAAGAGGAAGTCTAAAGGATCTGAATGTGTTGCTGGCAAATATCCTCGTTGACAACTGTATTGGTGACCTCTTCTAGTGGAAGACAACAAGGAGGGGCATCCAAGGAATACCTAAATGAAGGAAACTGAACAGTAGAGATGTCAATAGATTGAAGGAGCATAATGGTCTCAATGACATCTAGTTGGGCTCAAAGATACAATCCTCTTTGAAGAACAAACTGCCAAGTGATGATATCTTTCATGGCTTTAAGTTAAACTACACAAGGATCTGAGTTTGTGAATATACAAAGTGAGCTAGAAGACACACTCAAGGTAAAGAGGCCGGGCCACAAACTGTGCTTAGATTCTGCACTGAGAAGATGAAGATGAGATAATGATCCCTTAATGCTAGTATTTTTCTGTTTTGAGTTTTATCGGGCAATTTTTCCTACTGTTGTCTCAATCGCTAATGTGCTCAGTGTATTGTTGGCTTGATCTATTTTAGCTTTGAGCTCCTCAACCCACGTAGGATCCAACCAAGCCACAATTTTTCTGAGAATGATTCAAATTTCATATTCTCGGATATTTTGCAACTCAAAAGGATTTGGCAAATGAGTTACTGTGTAGCTTGAGCTTTACTGTCTAAACTATATCAGATATAATTGAATTCCAGAGATATCGGCATGCTTATTACAGTGACAAAACTGTAAGTTGTTCTAAACATAATATATGTATGCTTTTGAAAAAAAGTGTTGTAGAATTGCATCAAGCTTCCATAATTCTGAAGACAATTTTCACATATACATTATGAGTCAAAAGTTATATTTTGCACCATCTTAACCATTGTTCAAAATTTACTTCTTAGTAATTGATCCAATAATGTTTAGCTTAAATACGTTGCTTGAGTGCAATTATTGCAGATTTAACATCTATGCAAATGTGACTGTAAAGCAAGGCCCACAAAAAGTATGAATATCAATAAATACAGACAAAATATAATACAAATTGTCATGAATACTGGATCTTACATGGAAGGTGGTTTTCCTGTATACACGTCTCTCTCATGTTGGTAGATATTTATCTTGCTGGTCAAGTGTTTAAAATTTTAAATGCATATGGTGGATGTAGAAAATAAATGGAGATTATGTTATCCAAGTGTCTATCATGTTTTCATAGGCTTCTAGGGAGTGGTTTTGTATCTCTGCTATGTTGAATCAAGGAATACTAGGTGAGTTAGAGATATGCTATATAAGCAGACAATGGAAAGCTCAATATACATTTCTGTGGTACTTAGGAAGTTCTAAATAATGTGGTGAATTCTGAGGATCTTTGATGTATTTCTATTATTCTAAACAGTGACACTTTCAATGAGAACACGCCTCCTACTGATGATCCAGAATACATATCTACCCTTGGAGCTGCAGTTTTTGATGCAATGCATGCAGGAGACAAAGATGCTGTTTGGCTCATGCAGGTTTAACCATCTTTTTAAAATAGTTTATTTTTCTTGAAGCTGCATTGTTTGTTCTAGAATTGACGACCATTAATGTTTAGATCTGTTATTTTGTGTGGGAATGGCATTGACATTTGGATGCAGGAAAACTAAAAACATGGGCTGGATAAAATTTCTAGAGTGAGCAAAGAAATATTTTACTTTTGTGAAATATATGGCGGCACAGTGCTTCAAGTTTTTCTCTTATTGGTCCATTTTACTTCCAGACCCTTGAAGTTATTTATGGTTTACACTTTACACACTTAGTTTAGTTTCAGAGTTGGCATGCGCATAAAATGGTTTCTTTCATTCAATTATGTTTTCCCTCCTAAAGCCATCTATTGCATAACTGAGAACAAACTAGCATGGATTTCTTAATGAAACCAGCAGTGAATGCTCTTGGAAGAGACCTTGAAATCAAGGAATTTTTATGATGTGTAAAACATTTCCTTTTAATCAGACACCATGTAATAATAATAATAGGCACAATTTAAAAAATATTTGCTATCACAACCTAGTCCTTCATGTTTTTAAAAGGAAAACAAACAAATTTCGGAGAACTTATTTGACAACTAAAAAATCATATATATAATCGTCTAAACAAATAAATTAGTTTGATAAGTTGTACAAACCACTTTAGCCTGAAGGAAGTTAAAAGCATCATATTTTATATAGGACTTGGCAACTATTTAAATATCTTTTATCATACCTATTGATGTGCACTTGCACCCTTATGCGCTATTGCTAGTTACTTTTCCATATTCTTCCTCTTGTTCATTAAACAAGCATTTTAAACTTGTCTTCATTAGTCTCAAATCCTCTTGTTACCAATATCCTCTTTTTTCGTGCTGTGTTGTTTCTTTGTCATTGTAGCAACTAAAGAGAGTAAAAACACATAGTTAGGAGCCACAATTATAACAATAAAACTTAAATAAAGCCAAACGATAGTTGTAGAATGAAAATGAATCTATGCAAGTGAAAGAAGGAAGAGATTATGACCAATAATCATGAAGCATGGCATTGCCCTAGTCTTAAATTACTCGACTATTCTCATGTATTATACAATCTCTTTTAGGTCTAGTACTGTCATCTGTCCTAACTGTTAGTGTTTTGTAGCAGCGGGAGATATTTTTCTCCTAAATATAATTAACTCAAGGCAGGTCGGCCTTTGTTTTATAAATAAAATTTGTATTTTTGTAAGTCGGCCCTAGAAAGGAGGTCGCCTAGCTTGGTATTTAAAGGGGATAGAGTCCTCTCATTTTATCATCCATTGATCCAATTCCAATTCGCACTATTCAGCAGCAGTTCGCCTTCTAAGCAGCAGATCCAATTCTAGAAGAAGTAATTATTATTTAGTGCTTTCAAGATTCGCTTCAAGGGGAAGTGACATTACTTATTGTATGAGACTCGGCCTATTCTAGGGCATGACTTTTTGTATGCAATTTCTCAACTTATTCTTCTAATTTATAAGAGAACATTTTGCTGGGTTTTTCTCCCTCGAGTAGGAGGGTTTTCCCAGGGTTGTTCTATGTGTTGTATTTTCTGCTTATTTGCATTTCTAATCTGAAAACTAACATGGTATCAGAGCGGGTTTAAGAAAAGATCTGATCAGATTTGTTTAAGCAGTCCCTCAAAGAAAAGATGGTGAATAGTGTCAAGGTAGAAGATAGGCTTGATGGAGCGTCAACCTTCAACTCTTGGAAATTCAGAGTTCTCGTTGCCTTAGAAGAGAATGATCTTCTAGATTTCGTGGAAAATGATGTGCCCAAGCCATCCGATGGTACAAAGAAAATTCAATGGAAGAAAAATGGCACGAAGGCTAGAAAGATCATGATAGATTCTATGAAGGATCACCTAGTTCCGATTATCTCCAAGATGAAGACAGCTAAAGAAATGTTTGAAGCTCTAAAAGGATTGTATGAGATCAGCAATACCAGTAGAGTGCTCACTTTGAGACAACAACTTCATCATGTTAAAATGGCTAAGGGAGATTCAGTCATTTCCTTCTTCATGAAGATTTTTGAATTGAGAGATCGGTTATGCACTATTGGAGACATAGTTGAAGATAGAGATCTGGTTATGTTGGCACTGAATGGTCTTCCTCAATCTTGGGAGCCTTTTATTTAGAGCATCAGTGGGAGATCTAAGTTACCCAAGTTTGATCGTCTTTGAGCTGATTGTATTCAAGAAGAATCCAGATTGGCAGCAAGAGGAAATGGGCAAAACTCTCATAATGAAGAAAGTCATGTCCTTGCTGCACATGCTTCTAGAAGAAAAGGAAGAGAAGGAAAAAGAGGCACCTTCAAGAGGAATAGAGACAGAAAATCAAATTCTGTCCCAAAACCAAAGAAGGAGGTTTTCTCACATTCAATGTTACAGGTGTGACAAGTATGGTCACTTTGCTCGAGATTGCAAATCAAAGTCGAAGCAGCATGCTTCTACTACAAATAATGATGATGTGTCACCTCATATCTAAAGACAACTCAGAGGGATTTCTATTCATCTCCACTTTTTCAAGTAATGTTCCAACTGACAGTGACACTTGGTTGATAGATAGTGGTGCTTCACGTCACATTACAGGCTACAGAGAGCATCTTACAGACTTAGTAGAGAAAGAGTCTAACTTGCAAGTGATAATTGGAGATGATGCTTGTTATTTCGTAAAGGGAGTTGGGGCCACATCTTTCCAACTAGATTTAGGTATCCCTCTTCATTTGAGTGATGTCTTGTTCGTACCAAGAATCAAAAGAAATCTTGTCTTCATTTCAACCTTGGAGGACAAAGGGTACAAGGTTGGTTTTTCTGAAGGGAAATTTCTTGCATGGCCCAAGAACTCTAGCATAAAATCAGCTCGTGTGATTGGCGTTCGTCAGGACAGCCTATATAGATTATCAATTTGTCCAGTTCAAGCATTATTGCACGACTCTATCAGTTTGAGTGAGCTATGGCATAGGAGACTTGCTCACTTACATTTCAAAGTTCTTCCATCTGTGGAGAAGATGGTTACTGGTCTTCCTAAGCTTGGTCTAGAGCATGATGGCATTTGCAGAGGATGTGCACTTGGTAAGAATATCAAGAGTCCCTTCCATAGTAGTAACAGTAGATCAAAGGGAATTTTAGATCTTGTTCATTTTGATTTATGTGGACCAATCTCTGTGGCATCCTTGAGTGGATTTTGGTACTATGTGATTTTCATTGATGATTATTCTCAAAAAACTTGGATTTACTTCTTGAAATCCAATGAGTTTGAGGAAGTCCTTGATAGATTTAGAGAATTCAAGGCTCAAATTGAAAACATGTCCGGGAAAGGGATGAAGGTTCTGAGATTGGATAATGGAGGGGAGTACACTTTTTGAGGATTTCGTAATTTTTGCATTGAGGCAGGGATCAAGAGGGAGTTTTGTGTTTCGTACAATCCTCAACAAAATGGTGTTGCCGAAAGGAAAAATAAATCCATAGTAGAGGCAGCCAAGGCTATGCTTCATGATCAAAGTTTATAGAGTTTCCTATGGGCAGAAGCTTCCAAAACCGCCGTGTAGGTTCAAAACAGGAGCCCTCATCGAATAGTGGGAAACATGACTCCGAATGAGGCCTGCACAGGTGTGAAAGCCGAGGTTAGTCACTTAAGAATATTTGGTTGTCCTGTTTACATTCATGTGCCCAAGGATAAAAGATCAAAACTAGAACCTTCAAGCAAGAAGGGTATATTCGTGGGATACAGTGAGTCTTCAAAGGCCTATAGAGTTTATATTCCAGGGCAGAAACAGATTGAGATCAGCAGGGATGTCTCTTTCAAAGAAGAAGTAGCCTTCAAAAGATCTAAAGGGTCTTACATGGAGATAGACAATGAGGAGCAGGAGACTTCTCAGGATATGGACTTATCTCTTGATCCTACTTCTGACATTTAGAGGGAGTCCACCGAGCCGGCCGAAATTCTTGATCTAGTTGATCCTATAGAACCAACTGATGGGCCTAGAGACATTGTCGTAGGTCGGAAGAGGCCTCTATGGGCTCGACAAACTATGCAAGAGGCAAAAAAATATGCAGCTCCTCGAGGCACTTTTAGGGAAAGCAAGAGACCTTAGAAGTTCCCAAGTTTTGCGGCATTGACAAGTCACATTATTGATTTTGAGCCTTCCAGTTTTGAGGAGGCATCCAACCAGCAAGTTTGGAGAGATGCAATGACAAAAGAGTATCAGTCCATCATTAAAAATGATGTATGGGATGTTGTTCCAAGACTTGAAGGGAAATCAGTAGTTTCTTCCAAATGGCTCTACAAAATCAAGCATGTAGCTGATGGTAGCATTGAGAAATACAAGGCGAGATTTGTGGCAAGAGGATTCTCACAGAAGGAGGGAATAGATTATGAGGAGACATTTGCTCCTATTGCTCGATACACTTCTATCAAAACAATTATTGCTATTGCCTCCGCTAAAGGCTGGAAGTTACATCAAGTGGACGTAAAGATTGCATTTCTTAATGGTGTGATTGAAGAAAAAGTGTACATCGAGCAGCCAAACGGTTTTGTGATTCATGGGAAGGAGTCTCATGTATGCAGATTGAAGAAGCCTTCTACGGTCTTAAACAAGCACCTCGTGCATGGTATGAAAGGATTGATAGTTATTTGATGAGCTTGGGATTCTCCAAGAATGATGCAGATTCAAACGTTTACTTCAAGATAGTTGATGGTGAGGCTTTGATATTGGTTCTTTATGTTGATTTATTTCTCATTGGAGTTGAGAAGCTAATTGTCAAATGTAAGAAAGAGTTAGCCTCTGAGTTTGAGATGAAGGATCTCAGTCTTACGCATTACATCCTAGGACTAGAAATGTGGCAAAGACCTAATGAGATCATTTTTAGTCAAGGGAAATATAGTATAGATATATTGAGGAGATTTGGGATGATGTACTGTAAGTCCATGTCTACACCTATGGAGACAAATTTGAAGAAGTTAAGTGACTCAACATTTGATTGAGATTTGGTAGATCCCACCATGTATAGACAATTGATTGGATTATTGATGTATCTAGTCAACACCAAACTAGACATTTGTTATGCAGTGAGTGCTCTCAGTCAACTCATGTGTGAGCCAAGACAAATACATCTAGTTGCAACAAAGCATATACTGAGATACTTGCGTGGCACTATGGGGTATGGTTTAAGATATACTTCCAGTGAAGATTTGAAGTTACAAGGCTATTATGATTCTGATTGGGCCGGGAGTGTAACTGACAGAAAGAGCACCTTTGGATGTTGTTTCAGCTTGGGGTTTGCCATGATTTCTTGGTGTAGAAGGAAGTAGACATCTGTGGCACTAAGCACTGCAGAGGCTGAATACATTGCAACATGTGTAGCAGCTTGTGAAGTTTTATGGCTTCGGAACCTCCTTGCAGGATTGTTCAGTCAGACATTAGGGCCGATTGTGATTCATTGTGATAATCAAAGTTGTGTAAAGCTCTCAGTGAATCCGATATTTCATGATAGGGCAAAGCATGTGGAGATCAAGTATCATTACATCAGAGACATGGTGTTGAGGAAAGCAATCCAACTCAAGTACATCAGTTTTGATGATCAGACGGCTGATATCCTCACCAAGCCTTTTTCCAGAGTGAGGTTTGCACATTTCTGAGACAAGCTTGGGGTGGTGGAGAATGTTACTCTTGCTAAGAGGGATACTCAGCATCAATAAGCTTTGTTATAATGTATATTTCTCTGAGACGGAGAAATATGAGGTGAAAGCCCTTGTACATCTCCGAGACTGAGATGTGTGTTTCCACAAATGGGTGTAGCCATTATGGACGTCATGTTGAGAGACTCCATGATGAGCTCCTGTACATCTCTTAGACTGAGATGTGTGTTTCCACAAATGGGTGTAGCCATTGTGGACGTCATGTTGAGAGACTCCATGACGAGCTCTTGTACATCTTTGAGACTGAGATGTGTGTTTCCACAAATGGGTGTAGCCATTGTGGATGTCATGTTGAGAGACTCCATGACAAGCTCTTGTACATCTTTGAGACTGAGATGTGTGTTTCCACAAATGGGTGTAGCCATTGTGGACGTCATGTTGAGAGACTCCATGACGAGGATACTTGAAAATACCTTCCTAGCTAAGAGGGAGTGTTAGTGTTTTGTAGCGGCAGGAGATATTTTTCTCCTAAATATAATTAACTCAAGGCAGGTCGGCCTTTGTTTTATAAATAAAATTTGTATTTTTCTAGGTCGGCCCTAGAAAGGAAGTCACCTAGCTTGGTATTTAAAGGGGATAGAGTCCTCTCATTTTATCACCAATTCATCCAATTCCAATTCACACTATTCAGCAGCAGTTCGCCTTCTAAGCAGCAGATCCGATTCTAGAAGAAGTATTATTATTTAGAGCATTCAAGATTTGCTTCAAGGGGAAGTGACATTACTAATTGTATGAGACTCGGCCTATTCTAGGGCCTGATTTTTTGTATGCAATTTCTGCACTTATTCTTCTGATTTATAAGAGAACATTTTGCTGGGTTTTTCTCCCTCAAGTAGGAGGGTTTTCCCAAGGTAAAATACTGTGTTCATTGTTCTATGTGTTCTATTTTCTGCTTATTTGCATTTATGATCTGAAAACTAACAATAACAATAGGCATTATTCAAAGGGAAGGACCCATTTTGTCAACATAGATAACTGTCCTATATGACACCTCAAAAACTGTAACTCTCTTCTTTGTAGAGTCAGTTGAAGAGGCTATTACATGTTTAATTCACATTTATGTTCAACATAAGTCACTGACCACAACGCTTTGTTTAGGTTAGCAACTAGGCTCACACTTTTCATGAGTAACTTAACCCATTTCAGGTTAATATATGTAAGGGCTTAGATCAATCCCAAATTATTTTGGACAGTGTCTTAAGTACCTCTCTTTTCCTTAGTTAAGTTGTTGCCAGTGTGCAGCTTTAGGCATTCACAGCTCTCTGCCCTAACCAGTTGTCAACATGATCAAGGAATCCTTTGTGAGTTTCAAGACCTCATGATCCTTTTGAAATCATGTCTCTTAATTGAGGACTATATCATCCCCCATCTGATTAGAGTTATCATTTGTTCATGCCACATTTAAACCAGAAGACTACATCCATTGACCCGATTTTGGATAAATTATCCAGAAATGGGACTAGTGACTACAATCTACCAAGCTAGCTTTAAGAGTCAAGACAATCAAGCCATTTAGTATATTCACATACATGCCTTAGATACTGTTGGAATATATTAGCTTTTCTTAGGTATTTTAACCTTTATTGGACCATTGTCTAAGTACTAATTTATTGCATATCATTGGCATGTGTAGATCATATTTTATTGAACACTACTAATGTTGTCAACTTATTAGTTGTTTCCACCTCACAATCAGTTATTGAGTCCTTTGGTTCAAATTCAAATCATTGTCTTAGTTCATAGAGCAAGTTCAATTTGACAATACAACAGTCCTCAAAGTTTCCTAGCTTTTACCTTGTATGACAATTGAAGCAAACAAACTATTCCTTTTTATCAACATTTTCTTTTACCTAACATCATATTTATCATATATATTATAAACAATCTGTGAAAACATTTGCTATCCAAATTCTCAGCAGCAACAAGAGGAAGGAAATCATATTACCTTTACTCAATTCAACTCATAACTTTATCTTGAAAAGAAAAGCATTTCAAAATCTTTCTAGGCTCTAGCACAATGTTCAAATTACAGAATTATATATTTGATTCATATTTACTTCCTTTGTTAACAAATCTTAATAAGAGAAACTCAATTTTAACTTTTATTGCAAAGGGCTAATCAACAGAAAAGCATTAAATAAAATTTCCTTGAACTTGGACAATTTGAAACAATAGCAGAACCTAATAAGGACTTTCATTACAGTTCCTTGAACATCTCTCATGCCTCTGAATTGATAAAGATTCATAAGTGTCAAATGACCATCAAGTGCTCTCTAACAGGCATATCTTTAAGTAAGCATACTCAGTTTTCATCAAGAAAAAATAACCATACAATCTACACCATTTCAACATCATCTTTCATGCTCCTAGCTTATAGAGCCAGAAGAACATTCAAATTATAAGAATGGTTTACTTAATATTATCTTCTTAGTCCAAAACAGGCTTCCACAGAACTTAAGCGCATTGCACATTAATCCATGGCAACTCTGTCACCATTCAGTACAACTCCCATGCTTCCAGCTAGTTCCTTAAGCACTTTATCACATTTGGGCATGGTGATGGGATATGAGCCCAACCTAGGACCACCACACAGCCCCCAACACACAGCTAAGAATGAGTCATAACAATACTTGCAACACTAACTAGACAATCACGTTGGTAATGATAGCACAGAGGCATTGGTCATTAGTTTCATTTGGCTGGAATTGATCACCATCAATTGGTCCCTGACCAAACTCCATGCAGATCTCTTCAAAACATGCAGGGATATTGCTCAGGAAATTCACAACTAAGGGTGAACCTTTCCACCCATACAAAAGTAACAATCAATGCCATCACACTCATATTAACACTGACAACTCAAAACTTGGCATAGTGATCAATCACATTCACAATCCTACTTTTATCCCAATAAAATCAACCCTATTCAAACATGAATCAACAACTTCATACACAGAGTAAGACAATACAGTTTATTGAATATGTTGAATAATCTAGTAATGCAATATCTATCCAATTCAACTTTCTGTACTAAGGACAAGAGAGTGAAGGTTCTCACAAACCTGAACTGACCATGAATAAAACTCTTAAGATGTATAACCCAACACTTACACGATCTTACAGATATCAACAAGTTTCAAGTAAATCAATTGATGTATTGTACACCCCAAGCTCCTTAAGATCAATTGTTAGGGTTTTAGTAACCACTGCAATGCAAGGATTTACACAGGCTAGCATAAGTCCTGTGATACACTTTCCATGGAGTAATTACTATTAGGTAAGAGTAAGCTTAAAACCCTTTCTACAACTGAAAATATTTGAGATGCAATTGAATTATTATAACCCTAGTCATGGGTCTTAGAACACTTCAGCCCCCTAGGGTTTTGAAGAATCAACAATAAGCCATATTACACAGTCCTCAGAGATCATTATTTAGCCCAAAGAGTATACTGCTACAGACAACAAGAAGATTCACAGTGATTCGAAAACAGCAACCCTTGGATCTGGTTCGAATTCATCTCCATTCTAGGGATTTAGTTTTAACAATAAGTAAGCAAACTGAATTAACAAGTCTATACAGGGGTCTAGGAGTTCATAAAGAATCCAAATGATCACCCTAGATTCCTGGTTGCAAGAAGTAACATTAAACTCAAAATCACAATTAGCAGGGTTCAGTAAAGTCACAGAAATTCTATAACAAATCCCCAAATATATCCTTTGTTGACTCTCTTGGTTACAAACCCTCAACAAATAAAGAATGACTTAAATACAGATTAGTAATCAAGAGAATATGATATTCACTTATATACTGGATCAAACCCTTAAGATCTTAAGTAAATAACTTACATGGGGTAGGAGAACAAGAACACAGTTTACCTCTTGATCTCTGTTTGAATAGGCTTCCACAGAAAAAGCCCTTGCCTAAGCTCTTTGAATCTTGCCAGGACTCCTTTTCTCAACAAGTTTCTCAATGCCCAAAACTTAGAGCATTACTCTTAAACTACCTTAATACAAACCACATCAATTTGCTGAGTAATCTACAGACAATGGTAACATTTAGAAGTCACTTTTTCCAAAATACAAAACACAGTGAACTCTACAGAAGAAGAGTTCATTTTCTGAAGGGAAAAAGCCAATTTTTTTTTTATATTCTCCAGGATTCCATATTAACAACTTCATGAATGCAACTGAAGTTGCATCATGAAACATGCATTCATATCCACAAGAGCACCATAACTTTGGCATGGCTTTGCCCTGCAAAATTCCAGATACTAGAATAATGCAACAATAACTTCAAATGAGCAACTATCTCACGTTAACCCTACTTTCAACCATCTATTAGGCCATAGTTTTAATAGCTTGCTTGATAAACTTTACTTCTCTCAAGGTTGCCATATATGCCAATTTATCACCAGTCAACAAATAAAAGCTTTCCTGCCAATTTCCACTTTAGAATGGGTTAAATGTTAGGATTATAGTTTAGGATAGGCGCACAAACCTCAGCCTTCATAAAACTATCAACACCTGACCACATAATTATCACTAACACTTAAATCATCAATCAAACATGAATCTAACTTCAAGTAATGAAATTTCAACACCTTGATGAACAGAAATACACAAACCTTGTGATTAAGACATGGTAAAACCCTCTGATCTGACACACAACAAAAGCAGACGATCACATAAGTGTAATGTTGACCAAGGTGGTCACCCAGGCAGTGTGCAAGTGTAATTAGGAATCACTGAAAGCCTCCCATAGGTCTACCAACACACTAAACATGATTCTGGACACGTGTACCTGCAAAGAAAACTGATGACCCATCAGCATTATCCATCTAACTGAAAATGAAATAAGGATAAATAACATCATATCATCATCTGCTTAATAAATATCAGATTATCATCAAATAATCACAAATCCAACTTACAGATTTTTCCATATTTCAAATCAGAAAAGTAACAATGTTTAGGAGGGTTATTACACTATATAAACTAAAAAAAGATGAATCTTGTGCTGGTGGTAAGGAAATGGCAAAAAATAAAAACAATTAAATCAGAAGAGTGGGCAATGACCAAGGGGAAGAGATTCACTAGAAAATCAAGGCTTAAATCCTTAATCATAATATTCCTACTAGGAGAAAAGTTTATCAAGATCCAAAGGGGAGATCCCCTGAGTCTCTATGCTTTGGTTTCCTTGTAGAGAATGATCTAAAGCAATAAGTTCTATGGACTGCTTATTCTATCATCCAATGCCAATCACATCTCGATCCATTAAGCACTGACCACCCTTAAGGTGTGTAAGACTTTAGCCAAGAAATCAACCTTATTGAATTTGCTAGGAATATGCTTCATTTGAAAATTTTGAATTGACTCTGAATTGCTCGTCTCTTCCACTAGAAAAGAAAGCTTCTAGTTCTTAGGAAGACTATGCATGACCATGAGATCTGATGCCACAATTTGAGAATCCATTTCCACCATAATAGAGTTATTTCATTGAACCCCTTTGAAATGAACAACTACAAGTTCTTTTCTTATGTCAATAGCTTCACACATACATGCCTGCTCACAGACGCTAATATATCTATAAATTCAAAATAAACCTTTTTTAAAAAACTTAACCATTGTAGATAAAATGAAAAGTTCTTAAGTGGGTACTATGATTTCAATTTATTACCAAAAGTTATTTGCCAAAATCCATTTAATATTGTAATTTGACTTCCTGCATGTCAGCCATCTCTATGGGGGAAGGGCATTAAAAGATGCAGGAAGTGTAGCCTGCAGAGAGCCATGTATAGGACTATTGGGAATCATACATAAGAACTGCAGTTTTAAATGCCTACCAAATTTTCAAAAACCTTTTCCAAAGCCTTCCTCTGTTTTTCCTCTTAGGTGATCCATTAAAGAATATTTTTTGCTTAGATGCTGATTTGATCCCTCTTCAGGTTTTGACTTAGTCAGAACTGCTTTCTGACATTGAAGTTAACTCCCTCTAAATTAATACATGTTTTCCTTTTGATACAACACAATTGTTCTGAATATGGGTTTGTCAAATACTTGAACTGTTAATGTATGATCGTTAGGATGTCCAGAGTCTGTTTTTAAAGTTTGAAATTTGTTTGTTTGCTCCAAATTTAAGTATATATTTTAAAATTCTGTTTTTTTTTTTCATTTTTCAAAACTATTCGCTCCTCATGTTGCTCCCCTATTTTGAAAGAGCTTTGATGCTTGTGTTTTACAATGGCATTTACTTTCTCTAATTGTATATGTTTTCAAGTTTCATGCAACTAGGTTCACATTTGTTGGGATGATAATGAGCTTCACATATCACAGTAAATGGCATGCATTTTGTCACTTTCTAAATTGCGGTTTAAATTTTGATACCATTATTGAGAACCCAATTCAGTATCTTCAAGTGAGTCTCATAAGTTTGTGGGCTCGATTATGATATCTTTCTTTATCCTTGCAGGGTTGGTTATTTTCATCAGATGCTGCATTCTGGAAGCCACCTCAGATTAAAGTATGTGAAAAGTCTTCTTTATTTTGTTTTTAGGGGCATAACTCCTGTAGAAGTAATTTTGTTTAATTGTAGATGCATACAAAATGTTTTTTTCATGTTTACATAGAAATGAACGTATCCATGTGCAAGCATGCTTAACAAAACAAGAAGAAAGAAGAAATAAGGAAAACCTTAAGTAGTTTTTTAGAATTTCAGACTGTTAGATTTGAAAGAGGCAAGTTGAGTGAAATAATCTAAAAAATTGAGACATTTGTAGAAGGTAGATAAATGGATAACTCAGTTATTATGGTTGAGGATGATGTCAAAAAGATTGTGCATTGAATACAAGGATTATGTAAATTAGTTAGAAACTGGAAAAACTCCAAGGAACTGGATTAACTATGAGAATACTTTAGGATGCTGTAATATAAGCACTAGATTAATTTCAAATTCCTTACTGAATTGACAACTGATAGAAAGTAGGCAATAATGGACAATCTTGACAAAAGGTTCCATCCATGTTTTTCAATGTTAAATATTTACATTGATAACATCTGGTGTGACCAAGCAATAAATTAAAACTGGATCGATCCATTAACATGTTGCTTTGGGGCAACAACATTAATGGAGCCCCATACTGTTGCATCTTTACCCACTACAAATACTTAAAATAGAGGAACTATTAAGAGAGGGAGTGTTTAATTTAGTCACAATTTTGGTACATCTAGAGAAATTCTAGTTGAGATTCTCCATTTACATCTTGATAGTAGCATGCCACAATCTATGTCCTTAAAAAAATAACTTATACTGTTGATGCTATCGTACGTTACATATGTCACACTTACAACAATGGATATTCAATGTTAACTATCCAGTAGTTAAGTTTATAGTCATTTTGGCTCATCAAATGGTGCATTGGAACTCAAACACGATTTTGGGAAAAAACATTCAATGCACTCCATCATGCTGCCACATCTTTACTTGCAAACAAATACTTAGAAAGTAGAGGAACTATTAAGAGAGTGTTTAATTTAACTACAAATTTTTTATATCCAGAGAAACTCTGGTTGAGATTCTCCATTTACATTTTGATAATAGCATGTCATAGTCTATGTCATTAAAATGATAAGTCATATGATTGATGCTATTGTTCATTATAAACATCACACTTACAACAATGGACATTCAATGTTCACTATCTGAGGAGTTTGTCTTGAGGCACCATGAAATGACACTTCTTCGGATTCAATGCCAATTGTGCTGCTCTGCATTATTCCATACATTCATGAAGAGCTTTCAGATGTGTGTCTTGGTCACTATAGATTGACCAATCGTCCAAGAATGCCTTAAAGTTTCCCACTGACATTTTGCTGAATATGTGCAAAATGATTCATTGAAAAGTTGCTAGAGCATTGCATAGACTGGACGACATCCGGTTGTATGCATACACTTTGTTTTCGACCACGAACGTAGTTTTCAATTTTTCCTCCTTAGCTATGCTTATCTAGTTATAACTAGAGAATCCATCCATGAATGAATAAATTTTGTGACCAACCACCTCTTCTAATATTGAATCAGTGAATGGGATCGGAAATGGGTCTTTTATGGTCATTACATTCAAACTTCTTAAGTGTAACATACTAGCCCTTCAATAAAGTAAAAATTTCTAATTTTTCACCATATGAGTAAATAAACAGAGTAACAAACCATTGTAATAAAAAAATTATTTTCTTTATTGATATTATATGAACACGATGCCATATTAAATTACAATAAAGATACTATTTCATTACAATAACTTCACACCTTACAATTGTACAAGAATATATACACTTACATACATAGCTCCAATGAGCTTTAGAACAAATAGCAGTAAGACGGTCTAGGATCCTTCCTTTCAAATCTTGGTTCTTCTGTTGCATGCTGTGGAGGAGAAGCATCACTCGGGCGCTTTTCCGCCAACCGCAGACTCATAATGCGGCCCCCTGCACATCTATCATTCGATAGATGGCCCTTCCCTTCGACGAAGAGATTGGTAGAGTAACCGATAACGACAATTAACTGAGCATAGTTTTGTGTCCTACATAACTAGAACTTTGCAATCCCACAATCTCAAACTAGCATGTAATACTGGATCACAGTGAACTGACAATGTTAGTCTCAGTAGTCACACAACTTAGAGTGGAGTCACACAATCTAGGGTGGAGTCTCGGACATTCACACTGCTTTGATCAAAGAGTTTTATTCAATAAACGACTGAGAGTCATCTATCACATACACTACTTAGGGCCGATTTTACTTAAGGCTATCTTAAGCTATGCATAGGTATTTCCTTCAATAGATAGTCCATCATCCTAGATAAGCTAAACCATATTAATTTGCTTGGAATTTACTACTTAACTAGTAAGTACACAAGCTAGGTATTTCCTCAATGGATAGTCCATCCTTCCAAAGATAACCTATATACTTGGATAACCCTACTTACATGTAAGTATATAAAACCCTCTCCCATTCTGGATGACCTCTCCTAGGAGTAAACACAAGCTTTCGTAGTTAAATATATAACTTAGCTAAGTGTACCATATGTGTCTTTCCTGTTCAATCATACCTAGTATATAATACTTATGATAAACACCCATCTCCTACTATGGAGTAAATACAAACACATTGCAACCCATGTTCAAACATATCTAGTATAATTAAATATTTATGTTGTCAACATATCTAGCATAATTAAGTACCTATGTCAAGCAATCTCTTCGACATATCTAGTATAATTAAGTACTTGTGTCAAACAATCTCTCCTATCATAGAGTACTTAAAAACACATTAAGAAAACAACATAATAGCTTCAACTTCCTTTCCAAAATAATCCAAATTCTCTAATGCATACATTGGAAAAGACCTCTCAATCATGCATACAAGACTTATCTTTCAAAAGTAAAATAATCAAAGAAGAAGAGACACTCATGCCTGTTATCGCTTATCCAAACAGTGCAGCCTTCTCCAACAACAATCTGCTTCTCTCAAACAGCTAACAACTTCTCTCAAATAGCTCTACCTCACTTGTTGATAGTTTACTTCTCTCAAACAATAATGATACCTCTTACTCATAATAGATCACTTCTATTTCTCACTCACAAAACAAATCAAATATGGCTGGTAATAACTTAGAAGTATTGAACTGCAAAAGACGTATACCTCTTGGGAAAGAATGCCTCTCTCACAAGTGAAATGGAAGAATGCGTCCCTCACAAGTGAAATGGTTCGACTATTTATAAAGCAACCAAGCAATCAAAAAGCCTACAGTTTAGGCATGTAAAATGACAAGAAGTTTCATGCAAAACAACTCAACAATAAGGTGGCGATGAATTAAGGTCAAACTCAGCAAAACCTCCAACAGATCGACTTACCTCTTTGACAGCAATTCAAAGGCTAATTCAAAAAGCACATGGAGAATTTGAATTCTTCTCTAGCAAAGACATCTACAGGAAATGCTTCAAGAGGTGGCACCAAAGCCTCTTTTCTACTATCAAGTTGGCGCGGTTTCAGAAGGAGTGAAATAGTCAATCATATTTCTGCAACACTTAGCAAGTATCGATTGAAATAAAGGATGAGTCGATTTAGCCAAATTAAGACATTGGACTAAGTCCACGTTATTCTTATTCACTGCGTTGACCAAGTCAAAGTTTACTAGATTTAATTTATTCCTACATTTTTCAGATACGTGACATGGTGAGATATATGCGGATTTACTCACACAGCCGTGAATGTTTCCAAATCGTCTTCCAACTTCATAGTCGTTGATGACTACAATCGACCTTTATTGCCATGGTCATTAAACGTCAAAAGTAGTCTTTATAAATCGACTTCTTATTGAATAAGAATTAGTCGAATTTTATTTACATAATTAATATGCTAAATATATATTATTATTATATATATATAAGAGTATAGGCAATATAGTTTATAATAAACACATTATACATGATGTATATATATATATGTATGTATAAGTGTATACGCCTCTATGTACACGTATATATAGGTATATCATAACGATGCATCTGTATGAGCATGTCCATTTTCCAACGTACGCTTGTATTGATATACATATACATATGGATACGTGTATATATATATATATATATATATATATTCACATCCGATTCACTTACAACCATTCATGTTACCATCATATTGATAAGTGTGTACATGTGGTTATTTATACATATGCATATACATGTCATTAAATCCCATTGATATGCATGTGCATACATATAAACATACTTCCACCTACATCCCACTTACCCATATGATCATAATAGCACAAGAAAGATCTGAAAAGCTCGAATAGATAAACATCACCCACAAATGCATGCAAAAGTAAACAAGACTCCTAATGCAAACATACTAGCTATGGATGACTTACCAACTTCCCACAAACTGACTCAACTCAATCATTCTAATGTGGTGTGTGTTTATGCTTAGATAGTTTACTTTTATCGGTTACCTGACCAAGATCTTCTCTCAAGTGATACTTCCCCTCCGCTTGGAGGAATAAACATTTACCTGCAACCACTAACACATGCCTACGACACTTAATTGTTCATAACTTATGCAGTAAACATTTCCAAAGTTAGATTAATAATAATTCAATAGCCTTCCATTCACTTATACGCAGTATTTCACCATATATAACATCAACTGAGGTAATATCAAATGAGATAACATTCATATTAATAACAAGGTACAAGCATAATCTATTCATCTCCAGAATTCACATTACATTCATATTTACCCTATCTAGTAATAGTAAATACTAACTTCACAATTGGGATGTAACATGAAGTCTATACATATCTGAATTTGTTGGGATTCCTTTTCTAGTGATATGACTATGGAAGAGACCCAATCATTGATTTCAACCCTGAAGATTATTGTAGCTTCCAACATCTTTTCTATTTCCTCTTGTACCTTTGCAGCATAATTTTTGTTCATTCGATAGGGTTTCTTTCGTACGGATTGTGCTCTCAATACCAGAGGGATTCTATGTACACGTAGTTTTGGAGGTATCCCTTTCAAGTCTTTGTATGCCCATGCAAAAGCATTCTTGTATTTCACAAATATCTTTAATGTTGCTGCCTTCAATATCGGATTACAATCGTCTCTGACTAGGATTATTTGTGCGCTATTCTCTTCTCCTAAGCTCACCTTCTTCATCCTCGGTTCTTCGTACTTGATCACTTTGTCTTGTTCAAAATTATGAGTTGGTGTGACATTTTTTTCTATCAATACCGACTTGTTGTGGCTTTGTCCTTTTCTTCTCCTTAAATCTCCCCAACTTGCAACATATTGCAATCATGTTGGAACACTTCATAGTCTTCCATTGCCAATAAAAAAGTCCAATGAGGGAGCTTGTTTGATCCTTTGAACAATGTTGGAGGTGAAGGACTCCATCGTTTGGTTCCATAAATCTCTTTTCTTCTTTTGTTTGTGATTGTCCTCCTTTTGAGTCTAAATCGGATGATGCCATCTCTTCACTCACTGCTTGATTTCTCAAGTCAATCACATACTTCCTCCCATTTTTTTTCTATGGAGAGTGTATTTCATTTCCAGTTATAGTTTTCCTTGGCTGCAATCAACCATCCTCTCCCAAGTAATGCAACATACGCCTTCTTTTGCAATGGAATGACCACAAAGTTCAATAGGAACATTTGGGTCTCGATTGTCACCTTTTGCCCCATCAATGTTCCCAATGGCTTGTTGCCATACTGGTTGGTGCCCACCAATTGGAATGTCGATGGCTAGAGTGTTGACTTCCCAAGGCACTTCCATGTATCTTCAAGCAATATGTTGACTCTTGATCCTCCATTGACAATAGTGTTTGTTAGGCTCTTCCAGTTGATCTCCATTTGAATGACAACTGGTTCCTTTCCTCACCGTGAGCAGAATTGGGTCAATGACTTGTTCACCGTCAGGTGGTGGCTCTACTATCATGCCTTCTCTTTGGCCTTCCTGTTGTCGAGTTTAATCGTCATCGACCATGTTTGTAATTGCCACTCTTAGTTGTGGCATGGTTTGAATACCTTGACTGGGATGGTTGTCTATAGCACCTGTTGTACGATGTTCCTTTCTAAGTTCGATCGCAATGAGGTACTTGTAGTTTCATTGGAGGTTCTTAGTTCTTTCATCATCGCCTATTCTACTTCAGCTTTGGCTTCTCCGAGTCATTCCTTTTTTGAACGAGGGTTTGGATATATTGCCTTCTTTGTTTGGTCCAAAACGATGGTAGGCAGCTCGAAATCAGGGGACTCTTCCAAATCCTCCTTAAGCTCCTCTAAATACATCAAGGGCTGCTATAAACATGCCCAAATAATCTTCAATCACTGTTTTGTCCTCAACCAATGTGCTGGTTTTCTCTCCAATGACTTTTTTTTTCTCAAATACTAGTTTTTCTCTCCTTGTGTTTGAAAACGAAATGAATGTCTTTTTAAGGTGTAGGAGATGATTTAAATCTTTTTGTTATGTTTTTTTATTTCCTTTTTTAAATTTTAAGTTCACCCTATTGCAGCCAAGTGTACCTTGCAAGACTTGCTGGGCCCTGCGAGTCTCCCAAACTTATCAAGTACCCAAGTATTAAGTCCCCAAGACTCATTAGGCCCCCTCACCTCAAGAATCATCAAGTCCAAGCAAGTCTTGTAACAATTAGTACAACCATTGCACACACAAAGCCATGTCAATCTCATGTAAACCCACAACATAGATATAATCACATACCTTGTGATCTCCCATGGTTATGTTGAGCTCATGAATCAATTTGGTGCATGAAATGGTGAATCCATCAACAATAATGACAATTGAATCTTTCAAAATCCTCAACTTTTAGTCCCATCCTAGCCACCAAGCCCTCATCATTGAGATTACGGGTGATCCCCTTATCAATAACAACTATCATCTGCTTCTTGGATAAGACTCCTTGACCTCTAAAAGGATGATACTAGGTCTCTTGCAAGAGCTACAAGTGTACCTCCATTTGTATTTTCACCATGAAATCAAATATTACCTCAATGTAATGGACTTGCACTTGACCAAGGCATCTATGACTAGATTCCCATGGCTCCCTACAGTAACCATAGCTTCTTCCTTCTGAGTTCATTTTTGTTGTAGTCATCTATCTTCTTTGTTATAGTGGTGGAAATGTAATCTTCTATGAGTGTGAATAAGATCTTCCTTTTTGAATTTTTTCTTTATGATGCACAAAGGTGGGTGCCTTGGATTCAGATAGGAATTTTCCATTAAGCACAAGTGGCTCAATTGTTAAAGCTCTTTTGATTGCTTCTTGTAGAGGAATGGGTGCAAAATCCTTAACAATACCTTTGAGGGGTTCCAACAACCATTCAACAAATAGAAAAATTATTCTTTTCTCATAAATGTCAGGTACATTCACTGCAACCTATTGAAATTCAACAACATAAGATTTACTGAATGTTGTTGTTTGATATCTACAAGTTCTTTGAAATATTCACAAAACAACACAAAATCCTTTGATTAAAATCATCAAATATTTTCACAAAGCTATGCCCTTATGTGACCAAACCATGGTGCCACCAAACATAATCAACACCTTCTAAGTGCATTGTAGCAAACTAAATGGCATCTTCATCTTCCATAGGACTAAGAGTAAGATAAGTTTGCAGTTTTTGCAATCAAGCCCTAGCAGACATCTTATTTCTGCCACCAAAGATTGGAGCATTCAACTTACCTACTTTTTGATACAGCATTTTCTTTCCATTGTTTTTATTGTCATTTGGGTCTCTTCTCCTAGAAGTTCTCTTGTCAATGATGGTTGTGTAACTATCAAAAGATACTGCATTTTTGAAGGCCTCAGATTGACC
Source organism: Sequoiadendron giganteum (assembly GCA_007115665.2). Taxonomy (NCBI): domain Eukaryota; kingdom Viridiplantae; phylum Streptophyta; class Pinopsida; order Cupressales; family Cupressaceae; genus Sequoiadendron; species Sequoiadendron giganteum. Next base: position 622,195,244 of record CM021101.1, on the reverse strand, counting down.
TTGATACTACTCAAAATGTTTGGCAACCCTCTCTACAAGAGGGTCTTCATGCACTTGTTCTTGCTTTTCCTGTTTCTGAAGAAACATAGGTTTTGATGGCTTTGGCGTGGAGTTAACCATAGATCTGCTATTTGTAGATGGACTCTGGTTTCCTAGAGATTCTTTAGTAGGCCCAGATTTTTTCAAGTCTTTTATAGTATGCAATGCTTCTACTAGCAAATCTACCACTCCCTTGATACCGTCTAGTCATTTTCTCACGGGGGGAGTTGTCTCTTCTTCTTCCCCCTTCTGCCATACTTTTTTTCCTTATCTAGATCTTGTGCTTGTAACTTCTTTTGCTCCCTTCTTTGATATATGATCTCTCTTTTGTTAAGAAGCATCAACAATTCAGTTTTCCCTACAAATTGGCAAGACCAATGCTTTGATACCACTATAATGACCCTTAACTAAAATATTCATATAAATTGCTCAAATCTGGAATAATGCAATGAAAATCAACCAAAACATCCATTCAAAATACTTTGATTTGAATTCCCACATAAAATAAAGACATCTACACATATAAATTGGCTAGAACAAAGAGTTTCATTCAAATAGATCATTCAGTAGTTACAAAATTTGTCGCTTCAATAGTTTGTTGATAACAAAGATTATGATGATCACAAATATATTTAGAATGCTGAAATGCCTAAACACTAAAATCCACTAAGCTTGAAGTGCAGATGCAACCTCCATGTGAAGTTGCCCTCAATTGCCCTCAAGAATCCAAAGGGGTTTTGTCCTATGAGCTCCAGGAAACCAATGGGGTTTTGTCTACTAATCTCTAAAATCTAAGGGCTTTTGTCCTTAGACACAACAAGTAACACAAATGCTTAACTCGACAATTTTGAGTTTGTTTAGATGATGTCCAAAGATGATCCAAACCGATGAAGTTGTCCACCATAAATAGAGGCTGAAAGCCTAATGTGGGCTTAAAGTTTCTTTGCATTTTGTCACATTCAAATTTAAGCCCATTATGGCATTTCGAGTCAACTGTGGTAGTGTGTGAAGTCCTTCGTTCAAACAATGGGGTTCCATGAAAGAACATGCCAGAAGTTTGAGGTCCAAGGAATGTAATGTCCTCTTCTCAGTAGCCACCCTGAAGATCGTTTAGCCTTTATTTATTCCCAAAGGCTAAAAGGAGAATTAAGGGAATAATAATTAAATTAATTGTTTATAAAGTTATCTCCATAAATTAAAATTAAAAGGGTAACTTTATTTATAATTAATTTAATTAAAAGTGACTTAAAATAAAATAATAAATCATAAAGGCACTTTGGGAATAAAATAATATTATTTCTAGAAGCTTCTTAGAAGTCATTGAGAAATCTTTATAAGGAGTTGTGGGCTTGGCATTTGAGCGTGTCTTGGATTTTACTTCTCATTTTAGTTTGGGAGAAGCTCGAAGGCTTTTTCAGGTCCAAGGGTTTGAAGACTCTAGGATACCAGGTTCGGTTGTAAAAGATCAACCCTAGGTGGACATTGTTGAGGAATCCATCCAAGGTATCTACCATAGTTACAAGACTCGGCGAGTACTCGCGAGTCTCGAGGTGGGGCGGGTGACCCTAAACGAGTCTCAGAGACTCGGCTGTCGAGTAGTCGCCGGACTCGCTGAGTCTCGTGCCCCCAGACCCCCGCAAGGGGCGCTGCCCCTTGACCCCGCTGGGGAAGCTGCCCCTAGACCCCCACGAGGGGCACTACCCCTTGACCCCACTGGGGGTGCTGCCCCCAGACCCCCACGAGGGGCATTGCCCCTTGACCCCGTTGGGGCGTTTCCCCCAAACCCTCATCAAACTATAGGTCTAAGCATGCTATAGGCCAATGATGAATCATGATCATAAAACCTACAAAATACATATCCCCTGTTGCAAATCTCTTCATCTTTCACGGTTAAAACCATAATCAAGGATTATCTTGTTTGAAAATTCATACATTAGACAACAAAACATGCAATCTTGAAGGCTTCAATAAAATTTTAATAATAAATTCCTCACTTGAATATACACACCAATCATTGAGATGCAAGCAAATATCATGGCTACATCATCATCTAGGACCTATCTTAGACGCTAGCGCATGACTTGTCGTGATATTGGGATGAGTAATGCAAGCTCTGATGAGCCATAGACTTATTTTTTTAGTTTTTCATATTTGTTTTGATGCCATGGATTTCATATTCCATGAGTTTTGTATACATTTGACAATATTTATATATTTGAATGTGTTATTTCCTTCAGCTAAAATTTGCATTTATACTTATGTGATCGATGTATGTTTGTGTATGGGATCATAGTAATTTCTATTTGATGATGTTATTGTGTCTTTATGGTTTATTTATTAAAGGGTGCATGAAACAAGTTTTAAATCCTTAAAAATCTTCGAATTTCTTGGGTTTTTCTATTTGTCGAGTCTTTGCCGAGTCTGGGCTCCGAGTCTGAGTCCAAGTTAAAGATTGGCTTGTCGAGTCCGAGTCTTGTAACACTGGTTTCTACAAGAGCTTCATTGCAAGAGTTTGAATTAGTGCAATAGCTGATGTATTATTGCACTTTTGAATAAGGAGTTTAATTTAATGCAATAGCTGGATTATTATTGCATTCTATTGAGGGTTTTGCATAGTTGCAACAGCTGATTTATTGTTGAAATTATTTGAGGAATAAGTTTTTGGGTTTTTCTACTAAACCCTAGGAGCCATTTTGCTGGTGATTAAGGATTTCTATCAGATTATATTGATAAACATTTTCATCAAATTTCCTACGGGAGCTACTATTGCAAATTTATTGGTCTTTGACCAAATTTGGATGCACAAGGAGTTTGATTTGCTTGGAAGAAGCATTGGATTGTTTGAAAGGTTATTGCAGTTTGTGGCACATCAATTTCCATCCTTGGAGGTCGATTATTCTTTCTGGAAGAAAATTGTGGCTCATCAAGCATTGTAGTCGCAGCATTTTAACATCTAGAACAATTCGATTTTGGAGGCTTCACTTGGCATTTCTAGGCACAACATTTGACATTATAATCAGTCCAATTTTGAAGGCAGTTTGATCCATTGTAGCACTTCATCATTTTCGATTCTGGTTGGGAGAAGTCATGATTTATCAAGCAACATAGGTGCAGCAACTTGGCACCCAGATAATTCAATTTTCGAAGGAGTTCAATTGGTTTTGTGGAGACAATTCATTGCTGGGCTAAGACGTCTTTGTGACTGCATGTGGAAAGATAAATCGTGGCTGCCAGATGTGGAGCTCATTGACTTTCCAATTGCTGCCACTTCATCTTCAAAGCGTCATCCAAGTTCTTCATTCCATTCTTATTGTATACACTTGCATTTAGGACTGCACTGATAAAACATTGTATCGCTGTCTACACAGCACTTTCACAATTGGAATCTTGCATTATAATCAGGTCTGCATATCGCTGCCATATAGTTTGCATCGTCAATGAAATTTATTGTAATTGTCCCTTGTTGGAGGCGATGAAGATTCTAGTTGTCAAGCGTTGTAATAAGTTGCATTTCGTATTTGCAGTTCAATATTTAATAGAATTGGAGTTTGGGAGTTTGCATGACATATGTTTGTGAAAATGTCTTTTGGATTAAACAGCAAATTATAAGTATCTTGTTAGCTGCATTTTCATTCAGTCATTATAAAGTCCTGAAAAATCAAAAGTACTCCTCATTTCAGTCCTTACTCCTTAGTATACTTCGTCTTCATGCATATTTTATCATTATATGAGAAAGGCCAAAAGAAAGACCATTTACTAGCTGAAAGAAGATTGCACAACAATTGTTTGACAAAATTCCTAAACCTTCAAAACTGAAAATTAAAGACAAAATTTGGAAAGGTTTTTACTGTGGTATCAGAGCCAAGAATCCTGGCAGCCTGATTGGGTAATTAATATTTGTCCCAATCAATAAGTTCAGATCAGAAATTCAGTGGAGCATCATGGCTACTCTCAGGGAGTAGTTGAATTCCTTATTGGAGGAAACAAGGCAGAGTTAGGTAAGGGTTGGAAAATGGTTGAAAGAATTGGAAGCCATCAAGAGTTTTCAAGAGAGATTGAAGTTTGTTGGTGAGAAGCTGCAATTCTTACCGTAGGTTAAAGCAACTCTTCTTAACATTTTGGAGGAGGCATAAAGTTGTCTTTTAAGGTTGGTCAATCACCTTCTCAAGCAATGTGTAAAGCTATGAATTCTTTGGCGTGTTCTTTGGTTAAAACAAAATTTTTGCAACATTAGGATGAAGAGGTTAGACTTGCAGTTGTCACTTGCATTAGTGAAGTTGCAAAGATTTCAGCACCTAAAGCACCATAGAATAACGACACTATGAAAGTAATACTTCGAATAATGGTGGAAAGTTTTCAGCGGTTACATGATGTAAAAGGTCCTACGTTTGGTCAAAGAGGAAAAATATTGGAGATTATGGCAAAGTTTAGGGTATGTTACCTCTTGATTGATTTTGGTTGCAATGATTTGATTCTCTAGATGTTTGACTACTTCATTTCCGGAATCAGGAAACATCATTCAGACAGTGTGAAGACAAGTATGTTCAGTATCTTGTCCCTGATCCTTGATGAAGATGAGGATGTTTGCAAACAATTCCAATCAAATTTGTTAGTCATTTGGAGAAAAGAGCAACATGTCTCAACTACCGCATATGATCTCACAAGAAGATTGGTTGAGCAGAAGATTGAGAAGTTCAAGGAATAATTGAATGCAAAAGAGTTAATCTCATTTAGGCTTACAGGTTCCATCTTCTCTACATGAAGAAAACAAGCCATCATCCAGTTTATCAGCTGAGTTGGATGATGAAATCATAAAACAACCTGAGCCCCCTTGTGTTAAGACACTTAATAAGGGCATTGATGATGTTTCTACAGGTGGAATTAGTGCTGACCTAATTCCAAATCAGGATATGTGCATGGATGACATCACCGAAGAAAATAGTTGTGTAACTCAAGAACTTCCAGAACAATTTGATGCTTCCTCAGGAAAAGCAAAGGTTGTTCGTAGACCTAAAAGTCCGTGCAACTTGGAGAACCAGTTGAAGGTGAGCGAAGATGAGACTGTGGCAACATTGTCTCATCATGATAAAATGCACAAATTGATTGAGAATCATCTTTGGATGGTTCAATTGGAGAGAAGACAAAAGGTTGTTGAAGCAGAGTCTTCTTAGGATAGCTTGCAAGTAATCAGAGAAGGTTTGGGAACAATGATGTCAAATTACTTACACCTTTCAGATCATGACCACCTTTTCAACCTCATTGAGATCTATTCAGATGCTTTGATGAGGAAAGAAGAGGAAGTTGATAAGCTCTCTCACGAGCTTAAGGTTTCCAATGATTCCTTGAAGGATACTCAAATAGCCCTTCAGGAATTCGAGATCCATGTTGATGAGCTCTGCTTAGAGTTGAGTTTGGCTCAATGTTCATCTTGTTCAACAAAGACAGTCATCTATGGCAGCCAAGGCACAGGATGAAGAAAGCAGCATGAGAACTCCTAGCGTTCACACTCAAGATCTAGGTGCGGTGCCTCTTGTGATGACTAGGCGAGAGGAGTCAGTGGGTGATGGATGCATCATTCCTGATCTCGAGAGGTGTATGCTTGAGTTTCCGATTGATTTTAGTCTATGGTTTGGAGATAGGCATGTTGGCAGCAGTATTCCAGTACCATCCTCATGGGTTTTACCTCCTACTTCATTGATTGATGGATGCCCTACTTCGCTGGTTAGAGTTTTGTCAAGGTACACCTTGAGGACAACAGTTGTTGGTATGGATAGGAGAAGTTGGGATTGTCACTTTGGAGGTAGAGGATGGATTGATGATTTCTTATCATCCTTTGACAGTAGAGATATCTTTTGCTCCATCATGGACTTGATTCACAAGCTTCATCGTGTTGTTTTGATTTATGCCGGTAGCTTGTTAGGGGTTGGTATGTGTTTTTATGCAGCTATGTTAGGCATCTGTCTCATCTTCAGGAGACCACTTAAGGTGGAATGGGTTGTAGATGATATAGACACATCAGTCTTGGCTGCAAGTTCAGGCATCATGGGAGATTTGAGCACAAGGCTCTAGATTGGTACTTCTGAGATTTATATTGGATAGTCTTATCAGAAGAATATGGTTTCTTCTAAGTCTTGCACACTAGACCTTGGTGTTGTTCTATCCTCTTTTCATGAGATTGATGGCATTCATGATGGTACTCTTCTTACTTTTGGAAGCAAATCAGGATATTGGTTGTTGCTTTCTGATAGAGGTCTTGTTGACAAGGCTGCAAAAGGGAATGATGATGTTGTTGCAAGACCAACTCATCCTGTTATGAGTTGTGAGTCTTCTTCTGATGATGGCAGTGTAAGGTGGAGTGCACATGACTACTCTGGATTTCCATTGGCGCAGTCAAGGGAGTTTCACCTCGATTACAATATGAGGCGTGCTTATTAATTTTCTTTCATCCCACATACACAAGATTTGATTATGTCTTGGAGGACACAGAGGGATGGGTTGAATAAGCGATGTACGGGTTCACTTTGGTATGATATATTTTCGATTTCAGGTGATGAGTCCAAGTTTGGAAAGTCTATCACTTTGTTCTCTCTAGTTGGTTGCTTCTACAAGCAAGAGTTTGAGATTTGGTTCAATTGAACTCTAGGGGTTATCAGAGTGGCACAACGGAAGGCAGTTGGTGTTGAGAATGGACTTTCAATTTGTTCATGGGATCCAGGTGGAGTTTACTTAGGGACAGTATGGATGCCCGAGTTTCATCACCGCAATTCTTGGGTGGCAGAGTTGTTTTTCAGAAAGATCATTAGGATGCATGGGCTGCTAAGGTTCTTAGTCGGTGACAAAGACAGTAGGTTCTTGAGTGCCTTTTGGCAGGGGCTATTTAGATGGGCGGGTACTGAGTTGACCTCATTTATGAACTTGGCTTTTGGGGAGTGTAGAGCTCCTAAGGCTAAGTATTGGATTTGGGGGAACCAAGACATCTTGCAGGCACTCCAAGATAATTTGAAGGTGGCACAAAATCAGCTAAAGACATACGTTGATAGGCATAGGGTTGATCGCAGATTTGAGATTGGAGACTTGGTCTACCTTCGATTGCAGCCTTCTAGGCAGTCATCTTTGAAGAAGAGTAGTGTCGAGAAACTCAAGTCTCGATTTTATGGACCCTATAGGATTGTCAGGCGTGTTGAGGAGGTAACCTATGAGTTGGAGCTGCCAGAGAGCACTAAGATACATAGTGTCTTTTATGTTTCGTGCCTCAAGAGGGCACTTGGACAGCAGGTTACTTCTTCATTGGAGTTGCCATCATTGGATGAGGAGGGACATTTGGTCCTAAAACCTGAGGAGATAATTGATACCCGGGAGAAGAGATTGAGGAACAAGGTGGTCAAGGAGTTTTTGGTGAGATGGAGAGATCTGCTAGCAAAGGATGCCACTTGGGAGGAAGAATGGATTCTTTAGCATCCCAGTTTGCTATTGCTTGGGGACAAGCAATTTCAGGAAGGGAGGATTGTAATGTCCCCTTCTCAGTAGCCACCCTCGAGATCGTTTAGCCTTTATTTATTCCCGAAGGCTAAAAGGAGAAACAAGGGAATACTAATTAAATTACTTGTTTATAAAGTTATCTCCATAAATTAAAATTAAAAGGGTAACTTTATTTATAGTTAATTTAATTAAAAGTGACTTAAAATAAAATAATAAATCATAAAGTCACTTTGGGAATAAAATAATATTATTTCTATAAGCTTCTTAGAAGTCATTGAGAAATCTTTATAAGGAGCTGTGGGCTTGGCATTTTAGCATGTCTTGGATTTTACTTCTCATTTCAGTTTGGGAGAAGCTCGAAGGCTTTTTCAGGTTCGAGGGTTTGAAGACTCTAGGATACGAAGTTCAGTTGTGAAAGATCAACCCTAGTTGGAGATTGTTGAGGAATCCATCCAAGGTTTCTACAAGAGCTTCATTGCAAGAGTTTGAATTAGTGCAATAGTTGATGTATTATTGCACTTCTGAATAAGGAGTTTAATTTAATGCAATAGTTGGATTATTATTGCATTCTATTGAGGGTTTTGCATAGTTGCAACAACTGATTTATTGTTGCAATTATTTGAGGAAGAAGTTTTTGGGTTTTCTACTAAACCCTAGGAGCCATTTTGCTGGTGATTAAGGATTTCTATCAAATTATATTGATAAACATTTTCATCATATTTCCTACAAGAGCTACTATTGCAAATTTAATGGTCTTTGACCAAATCTGGATGCACAAGGAATTTGATTTGCTTGGAAGAAGCATTGGAGTTTTTGAAAGGTTATTGCTGTTTGTGGCACATCGATTTCCATCCTTGGAGGTCGATTATTCTTGCTGGAAGAAAATTGTGGCTCATCAAGCATTGTAGTCGCAGCATTTTAACATCTAGAACAATTCGATTTTGGAGGCTTTACTTGGCATTTCTAGGCACAACATTTGACTTATAATTAGTCCAATTTTGAAAGCAGTTCGATCCATTGTGGCACTTCATCATTTTCGATTCTGGCTGGGAGAAGTCGTGGTTTATCAAGCAACATTGACGCAGCAACTTGGCACCCAGATAATTCGATTTTTGAAGGAGTTTGATTTGTTTTGTGGAGACAATCCATTGCTTGGCTGAGACGTCTTTGTGACTGCATGTGGAAAGATAAATCATGGCTGCCAGGTGTGGAGTTCATTGACTTTCCAGTTGCTGCCACTTCATCTTCAATGCGTCATATAGGTTCTTCATTCCATTCACATTGTATACACTTGCATTTAGGACTGTATTGATAAAACGTTGTATCGCTGTCTACACAGCACTTTCACAATTGGAATCTTGCATTTTAATCAGGTCTGCATATCGCTGCCATATAGTTTGCATTATCAATGACATTTATTGTAATCATCCCTTGTTGGAGGTGATCAGCATTCAGGTTGTCAAGCATTGTAATAAGTTGCATTTCATATTTGCAGTTCAATATTTAATAGAGTTGGAGTTTGGGAGTTTGCATGACATATGTTTGTGAAAATGTCTTTTGACTGTAACAGCAAATTATAAGTATTTTGTTAGCTGCATTTTCATTCAGTCATTATAAAGTCCTGAATATTCAAAAGTACTCTTCATTTCAGTCCTTAGTATACTTAGTCTTCATGCATATTTTATCATTATATGAGAAAGGCCAAAAGAAAGACCATTTACCAGCTGAAAGAAGATTGCACAGCAACTGTTTGACAAAATTCCTAAACCTTCAAAACTGAAAATTAAGGACAAAATTTGCAAGGGTCTTTACAAGGAAACACTTGCTAGTAGATCAATCAAAGAATACTCCCAAGGTCTGAAATTAGAAGTTTGGGAATTTGCATGCTTGAAGGATGCAATACTACGAGGGTCCAAGAATTCGCATACTAAAAGGATGCAATGGTTTTAGGGAATTGGGATCAAGGCTTGGCAATACTAAGTGCACACTTGAAGGATGCAATACTACGAGGGTCCAATCCCAAGGTCTGAAATTAGAAGTTTGGGAATCTGCACACTTGAAGGATGCAATACTAGAGGGTCCAAGGATTCACATACCAAAAGGAAGCAATGGTTGCAGGGAATTGGGATTAGGGGTTAGCGATGCTAAGTGCATGGGGAAGCAAAAGTCTGTGAGTCCATAAACAGCAAGGGACCAAGAGTTTGGGGTTATCCAATATCAACAGGGAATGGAAGAAAGGTATGACAATATCAGAAATTCTGAAACCCTATCCAAGGTTGGAAATTGACTCAAACATTCGCATACTTTGAATAAAAAATTAGAACATAACCCTGTATACTAGGGAATTGAGAAACTATTGTACGGGCATGAAATCTGAAATGTTTTTGCTTTAAGGAATTAAAATGTATAAAATAAATTATGAAATTGTATTGAAAATTTATGAGGTACACAATAGACTCAAAGAGCTTGAAGGATAGTTCCATGTGGAAATCCAAGATTGCAACAAACTGATCCCAGATTTAGCAAAAATTGTCAGCTTACAAGCAGATTTCCTAGTTGCAAGGGGTTCTTTAAACACCCTAATGAAGATGCATCTCTGTAATGTCCCTTTTTTTGGGAGGACCCTAAATCTCGCCCTTGAATCACAAGTTAATACAGTTATTGTTAATCTTATCAATTAAATGCTTTAAGAAGTTGGATCTTGGTTTATGCCCTGCAATCATATTAGATAATTTTGGAGTATAATTTATATAGCCGAATAGATATTCTTATCTAACATGTCAAATAAATATTTTCATCTAAATACATAATATAACTACATAAAGCCAATCACATCCTGTTCAGGGAAGTTCAACCGTAACCGGAATTGGATGGGAAAAGATAAGCCCGCCCAAAGCTATCCATCTAAGCCCAAGAGCAGATATACTATCCCTCTTGGCTCCCGATGGCATGACATACCGTCATCCATTACTAGGAGTGGCATGCTTAGGGGATACACTTGTACTTGCTTTCCTTATCCATCCTCATCCCCCTAATTATGATTGAGGGTCCCTCAAGTCTAATCCAATAACCAACCATGCAGGAGTTGGTGAGAAGATTACCATAGGAGGCCCGTAGACATCCTCTCTAATCCCAAGAGCGGATATCACCCCCTTGGCTCCTGATGGCATGACATATCATCATTCACCCTAGTAGTGGCATGCCTAGAGAGAAGTCGAGTATTTACTCAACCTATTGGCATTCCCTCCCAACGTTCCCCTATGGTTGATTGTTGAAATATAAATAACAAGACATATTGCATTCAATAATTAGATGTACAAAACATACTAGCAACGCTTTGAGAATTAACAGTGTTCCACGGGGATGCGTCCCCCCTAAATTTTAGCCGTCCCCCCATCCGGGACGTTTTAGAGACTTGGAGACGACAAGGAGACATCCCTTTGCTGTCTCGCCACCACTGTCGGCACGTGAGAAACGTCAAGGAGACGCGAGGGATGCTTGGGCGTCTTCGAGACGTCTCGGGGACGCCCAAGCATCCCTCGAGCGTCTCGAAGACACCTAGGCGTCCCCCGCGCTAGGATGTCATGAAAAGAACATTTTAAAAAAAAAATCTTTTATTTTTATTGGTCTTTGTGCCTAGGGTCGAACCCTAAAGGCTTGTGGGACCCATTTAAAAGCCTCTAAATGAAATAAAACACTCTAATTGCTCATTTTTTTACTCACATATGCATTTGATGTTTTGGAGCAGCTAGGTGAAGAAGAGGAAAACCAGCAAGAAGAGTGAGTGAAAGAGTGAGTTTGAGGTGCTGCAAGTGCAAGAGGGGTGAGAAGGAGAAAGAAGAAGAAGAGGAGGAGCATTCTACACCAATTTTGAAGGATTTTTCAAGCACAAAGTAGGGTTTTATGATTGTTTTTTTAAGTTTTTTCATTTTTTATTTTTTTGTTTTGTTTTCCAAGTTTTTAGATTCATTTTGAAAATGTAGTTTGATGTTTGAAATGGGCATTGAAATGAAAATCAAAACATGAATATGCATTTGCAGCCATGTCTATGAAATTATGATTAAAAAATTAATCATAATTTCATATACATGGCTGCAAATGCATATTCATATTTTGAATTTTCATTTCAAAGCTCATTGTTTTTTTTTCATCTTTCCATCAAGATTCATCATGAAGTTTTAAAATTTTATTTTCAAATTTGTTAAACTAGGCTGAAACTAGGCACTTATAGAATTTATTTTTATATTGCAGTGTCACAATGAGCTCTCATGACATCAACATGAGTGAGGATGAAGTCCATTCACATAGTGATACCGATCCTAAATATGCACCTGAGGTTGAGGGGGGTGACCATTGGCTGAGCATGAAGCCCAAATTAGTTCCATGGCAAGTGAATCAAGTACTTTAGAGTGCCCTTCTGCAGTATTGGCAAAGTATGCTAAGGGTCTTTTTGATCCCAAATCCCCTCTCAAACAATTTACAACAAAAGATCTAAGCAGGCAAGGGGCAACATCCGGTGGCACAAGGAGGTGGAAGTACAACTTTTGTGGTGAGGGGTGGTATGGGAGCATCACTAGAGTGAATGCACACCTTATTTTCATTAGAGGAAAAGGTGTGGGAATATGTGATTTTTTGGGAAAACCAGAAAACATGAAATACAAAGTTGAAATAAATAAGTTATGGGGTATTCCTGATGACACTCTAGTTGCACCTATCCCTACTACTTTGTAGCATAGGACACATGTTCAGCATAGCCAGCCACAGAGATCCAACCATACTCTACAGACGAGAGTAGGAGGGACACCAGGTTCTTCTTCTAGTGCATATGCAAGAGAGGGGAGGGGGAAATGAAAATTGCAAAGTCAAACTCAAAGTAACCCCATAGCAGATTTGTTTAATGTGTAGCTCAAGGATGACATAGATGATGCCATTGGCAAGTTTTTCTTTGCCAATGGCATCCCGTTTCATGTTGCCCGATCTCCTTATTATAAGGAGATGATATCGATGGTGGCAAAGGGAGGACCATCATATGTGCCACCAGGTGACACAAAATTGAGGACTACGATCTTGGATAAGAACTATTCCAAGATCAATTTGTTGATGGAGAAGATGAAGGAGTGTTTGGTTAAGACAGGATGCAGCATAGTCATGGATGGGTGGACGGACATTAGCCATCGTCCACTTATTAACATCATGGTTACATGTACTGAGGGTCCATATTTTCTTAAGGCAGTTGATTGTTCAGGGCATCGCAAAGATGCTAATTTTCAGTTTGAGGTTCTTAGGGATGCTATTGAGGAGGTTGGGCCACAAAATGTGGTCCAAGTTGTGACAGATGATGCCCATGTGTGCAAAGCTGCAGGGAGACTTGTTGAGTCTACTTACAGGCATATTTGGTGGACCCCATGTTGTGTGCATGCCATGAACAATGCACTCAAGGACATGGGAAAGATTGATTGGATTAGAGCAGTGGTTAATGATACGAGAGATGTGTAGATGTTTATCTGCAACCACCACACATCACATGCACTCTTCAAGACCTTCGTTAAGAAGGAGTTCTTGAAACCTACTGATATGAGATATGCTTCCTATTTCATTCTCTTGGACAGAATGATTGAGTTGCAAGAGGCACTGCAACTCATGGTCATGACAACATATTGGAGTAGGTGGGCTGAGTCTAAGACAGAGCAGGGGAAGAGGGTGAAGGATACAGTGAAGAGTGATGTGCTTCGGTGTGATGCAAAATATATTGTTGCCATCATTAACCAGTTTTCCAGGTTATCAAGTATGGGGATGCGGATGCACCTAGCCTTGGAGAGGTGTATGAGTGCATCGATTCTATGCTTGATCAGATGAGGGTTGATGTGCGAGAGAGGGACCCCACATTAGCATTCTACCACGAGCACATTCAACCAATCATTCACAGGAGATGGGAGAAGCTCAACACTCCCTTGCACATGGCAGCCTATGCACTTAATCCTAAGTGGTATTTGACTAGGCCTGGTAGAGTGACACCTATAGAGGATGCAAATGTGAAGGCAAGGTTCTTTAGGTGCATTGAGAGAATGTATAATGATGTAGATGCCAGTGTGATTCGCACTGAGTGGACCAAATTTGCCACTCTTAGGGGTTATTCAGATGCAGCCAAGATGGATATGCAAACTATGGCGCAGGAGGACCCAATTTTGTGGTGGACTTGCCATGGATCAAGATCTTTGACTACCACTCTAGCCATCCGATTATTATCTCAAGTTTCTAGTTCTTTAGCTGCTGAGACGAATTGGTCTACATATATCTTCATCCACTCTCTTAAGAGGAACAAACTTACCTCTAGGAGAGCAGAGAAGCTTGTGGTTGTACATAGTGCTTTGTGTCTCATTGACCGCAAAACACTTTTGTACAAAGAGAGCCTAGCAGCATGGTGGGATGTAGAGCCAAAGGAGCTAGAACAGATTGATGAGGATGCTTCAGTTTCGGCTTCAGATGCAGGGTTGGTTGGTGTTAGTTTGGCAGAGCTTGAGCGTGAGGATTCCAATAGTTCGAGTGATGAGGAGTTTGGAGATGATTAGAGGCCTCCCTTCACTACATTTTTGCATTTTGTACTTATTTTGATTATGATTCATAACAATGTATCATGCTACTCATCGTAATCATTTTTATGATATGATATTTTGATGTGACATGTCATATTTTCGATATTCATATAATAGAAATCTCAAATTCGACAATTTCATTTGTCAAATTTCAATATTTATTTACTTTTAGTCTTTTAGTAATAGTATTCAAGTATTCAAAATGTTAGTATTTGCAATTTTACTAATTTGCCAAAGTTTAATTTGAAATGTTATTCTTAAACATCTTTTTATAACTAGTTATTCAAGTACCATATGTATATCAACACCGCCCCCCCTACCACCGTCCCCCCATCCCCGAGACACATCCCCTTCAGGAAACTTCGTGGAACATTGAGAATTAATAGTAATATGTATTATTTCATTATCCCTAAAGACATTAATGGATAACATTAATTAGATAAATATCTTAAATGTAAACATATAAATTACAATATATATGTTAATTACCAACTATTATTAAATTCCAAATTTATCTAACAATCCTCAACCACTGATTTCAGCATGTATTTATTTACACTTATTATTAAGCATTCATTCACTCTTATTTTATTTCTGAATATTTACCTTTTGACCGATCTGCAAGAATAATCTTATTTCCTTCTTTTTCTGCCAGCCACCCATGGTTTTGGACTTGCTGGGAACTCCCTTAAATACCTGATAAGGATAGAGGCTCCCAGCTTTTGGATTGGATGCGGCTTTTAGTGGAATCGCTGCCTATGAACAGTCGCTCCCTTTGCCTTGTTAAAAATCACTGTCCCTTAGTTATCATTGGGTTTTAAGACTTTATTCAGATTATGTTATAGAACATGACCATAATTTGAATAAAATAATAATATTGCTATAAATGATTATGTTTGTAATAATAATATTAGATTATGTTCATTTTGTTGTTTTATTTTATTTGTATTATCTTTGATGTTTGCTTATTGGTATTTTTAATATTAACATTAAGTATAATGTGCCAATACATCATATATCATTATTATTTTATTCCAATGTGTTAATTTATATATCATTATTATTTTATATTATTTTCTTGTGAACAATATTTTTTTATTATCATATTTACAATTAATAAGATTAATTGTTCTATTAAGATAATTGTGTAATTATAATATTATTTTGGTAATTGTAATTATAATAAAATTGTTAATATATATATATATATGTACTTTGTTATTTATTTATTTGCATTTATGTTTTAATATGTATTTGTATTTCAATGCTTAGTAATTTTAGTGTTCCATTTCGGGGACATGACAATCTCATGAATGGCTCATAGCATCAAAGCTGAGGATTAATGTCTTGGAGGTGGGAATCAAAGAGTTCTACAACTTCAAGATGACTAATATTGATGTTCAAGGAGGTGTTTGATGATTTTTTCGTTCGTTAGGCATCAAAAATGATCAAAGAAAAGTTCACTAAGTTAATGAAGAAGTTGATAGTTCCTCTAAATTTGATTATGACAAGATAAATAGACTTATGAGGATCAAAGGCCTAGAAACTGAAGCGGAAAATTCTGTGTAAAAAGAACACCAAGTATTTAGAAATTGTTGATTTATCTGATGCCACTTATTATTGATACTTATCATCGCCATTAATGCACTCATAGTGATTAGGAGCTTCATATTTGATGTGGTTCTATGCTTAAAACCCTAAAAAGCGATCAAAATAGTATATCACACCAAAATTATTCTATCGAATACAACTATTCTCAAGGAGCCATATTTGGATTATTTATGTTTAGAAGGCCATAAAATACAAATCATAATGCTATAGAGCAACTATTTCAAAACAACTTATATAGTGAGCTAAACTTAATCAAACCATATATCCTATTAACTATTATTTTTGAATCCTAGAACCCCATGTTAATCAATCAAAAAAATTCACTATAAAAGAACTGCATGTTTTGAGAAAACGTTAAGCAATAACTATTAGCATATCCATCAATAGAAAAAATGTTTTGCAGGATTAAAGGTTTTCTAGGGCTTTGTTTGTAACCAAGCAGCCATTTGGCTCAAAAGTGGTTCCTCACATTTCTATATTGCTCTTTGCTTTCTGAATGCCCACCATATATTTGCTAAGTTTGGGCAAGGATTTCCAAGTGATGTTTGATCTGCTTTCTACAGTTTTAATGATTCATTGTCATCATCAAATGGAGCCACCTTTTCTTTGTGGCTTGTTCTTTGTCTATTTTGTGATTCCTTTGCTCTCATGGCTCCCCTTTCCTAGAAAGTTGTTGCTGCTTGGTTGGGCACTAGGAAGAAACCAACATTCAATCTGAATGCCTCTATGACTCTAAATTTCAAAAATGTAGGACACAACAATGAAAATATTCAAATGGTTAAACATTTGGATGATATTCCTTTTACAGACATTTCCTCAGGGGAATCAGCTAATCCAATTATTGGGTATTTTGATCAAGCTTTGGTGGGCAAGTTTATGGATGCTTGGCCCCTTACAAATCACCAGAAAATTGGGTGAACAAAGAACAGAAACCAAAGATTGAAGGTGATATTGACATTTTATTGTGTGGAATGGCTTTTCATTGCAACCTTCTTTGTCAAAGAGGAGAAAGATTTGATTTTTGCAATGATCCTTGGTTTATAGGCACCTGTGTCCTGTACCTGAATCATTAGATACCTGATTTTGATCCAACAGAAGAAACACCATCTTGAGTGGCAATTTGGGTAAGACTCCCCTTCCTTTGTTTATATGGAATGAGAAAGTGCTAAAAGCAATAAGAAATGCTATTTAGTCAATTAATTTGAAACTGAAAGATTTTATCGACTCTCAGAGGATTACCTATGAGTATATACCTTCCAAATGCAATTTCTATCATGAGCATGGGCATTGTCAAAAAATCTGTCTGAAAAAGCCTAAACCTAATGAGGGTTAAAATGATGACTTTCAAAAATCTTGTAGGAAAAGGAACAAGCACAAATTTTTTTGGATGCTTATGTCAAACACCCCTTTTCCTCCTACCTCTTTCTATCCTATCCCTAGATGTCAGTTCTATGGAAAATTAGGTGCTTCTATGGACAAGGCATAAGAAGAGGTGATAGTACTTAAAGAGGCAACATTACCTCAAGAGAAGCTACCCTAGATGGTAAAGTGGTGGACAAGGATGATACCTTTGCTTCTCTTGTCAGTAGCCAAAAAGTTGAAGGAAGAAGAATGTTGAATCAATGCTATTAGATTTCCACAATCCATATCATAGAATTTTGTAGTTTTCTGGATTCGATTGTGTGTCAATTTTTGAATCAGAGAGCCTGTAGAGCTAGCATGACTTTCTCACTAAGCCACTTTCCTGGGGGCTCACTTAGTGGATGGCCTGAGGTTCTGTTAGCTCGAAGTGAGCATGTGTCATCGTTTGCATAGTGGACATTGAGTTCTGCTTGTGAACATCTTGGACAAATAGCTGAGACGTGTTCCGTATCGTGTTGGACAGTTAAGGCTTGATCTGCGCCTTTCTCTTGGACAAACAGCTAAGGCATGTTCCACATCATGTTGGATAGTTGAGGCTTGATCCGCCCTCTTTAGGTCTTTGATGTTGTATGATGGAGTATCTTTGATTCAAAAATTGACACACAATCGAATCCAGAAAACTGCAAAATTCTAAGAATGTTGAAATTAGATCCAAATAGACTTCTGAGAACATAGCTGCTGGCAAGCAATCTACCTTGGATTCAACAATCAAAGTGAAAAGAAAATCTGGTAAATAATGATTTAGAAGCTCTAAGGGGCTAATCTTTGTTTATCTGGTAATCTTTCTTTTGTAAACCCATTGTTCTATACTCCCTAAAATCTTTGGGGTTGTGTCTTATGTAATCTTGGTACTTAATAATTAATATATCACTTATTTTTCTTATTAATAAAAAAACTATTAGCATATCCATACTAAACGTAAGAATTCTATTGCAATAGACTACATTTATGAATTATTTCTGTTTCTTAGAAAGACAGCTTCTAATTCACTTCAGAATTCTATAATTGAACTTGCTCTAAATTTTAGCTTAAACAAAACTTTTAAAAGAGCTGAAATTGGTTTTTCTTGGTTGGTCTAACATTTTAAAGAGAACACGGGAATGTCTATAACATACTAATTTTTATAAAAGTATTTCTAGCCTTTATTACTTATTTATTCATCACAGCTCATACTTAAAGTGGTTCTTCATACAGGCACTGTTGCACTCAGTTCCTTCTGGGAGGATGATAGTCCTTGACTTGTTTGCTGAAGTGAAGCCTATATGGCATCGCTCTGAACAGTTCTATGGCACTCCTTATGTCTGGCAAGTATTACTGTTCTTTTGTTACTTATTTCATGCGTTTCTCTAAACCAAACAAAATATGTATTTGGTACTTCCAAATCTGAGCAAGAAATGACTCATGCAACACATTGTAATTTAGGTGCATGCTGCATAACTTTGGTGGCAATATTGAAATGTATGGAGTCCTTGATGCAATTGCATCTGGGCCAGTTGATGCACGTACAAGTCAGAATTCAACTATGGTATGTACAATGTGCCATATAAGTTTTTGGTGCAATCTTTGTAGCCAATCTTTAATCTTATACTTACCAGTTTGTGAAAAATATTGTTCTGTATTTTGCATAAAAAAATGTCATCAATGATACACGAGATTTCTATTTCAGTATATCAGGTTGTATCTTGTATTTTACTCATATGGATTGGTTTTGTAATTTTCTTCTGGATGTCTATTTGAGCTTGTACTTGGATTATCCATGGCTGTCTTTCAAAATGTCCACATCCTACATTTTTTCTCGTTTCCATAATTGTTACATAACATAGAATCCAATATTGGAGTCTCTTCTTAAAATGGTCAGTTTCTCATATTGTAACTTCATACATGGATTGTAGGTGATATACTCATCTCAACTAGATATTTCTTCCATATACTAATTGTGTTTGTCTGCCATGGCATCTTGTGTCCTTCGCTAAAACAAGATTTAATTTATGTGGCCAAAAATCAGTATATTGTTCTGGGAAACTGGTACTTGGTTAAATTTCTAACACATTTAAGATTGTCTCTATATCACTACTTTCTTATGGCTATCACTTCTTTCTTATGGCCTGTACATATTCATCCAAAGGTTGGGGTGGGCATGTGCATGGAAGGCATTGAACACAATCCGGTGGTTTACGAGCTGATGTCAGAAATGGCATTCCGTAGTGAAAAAGTATATGTTGAGGTAAGGAAGCTTATCAACCTTATGTTTTGAAAAGGGTAATTTGAAACAGCTATTGAGAAACAAAAATTGCATCGGCCTTCAATTTTTTATGGATGATTTGGCATTGGATTTTGATCTGTGGTTCACAATTTGTGGTGAAGATTAAATTTTATGACTACATCCATAATATTTGTATATTAAGAAGACAAAGGTGAGATTTTCCCATATTGTAATATTTTCCCATTTAACCAGAATGTTACAAAGTTTGGTAGCTAAGAGCTAAATAAATTATAAAATCTTAAAAACAATTAAAAAATTTTACATAGGAAGAAAAATTATTTAGGTATCTTTATTTCTTGCATCTTCATCATGCAGTAATAGTTTTCTAATAACCAGAGTAATCATGTATGGAATAACACTTTCCCTTAACTTGTGCATATGATTATGAAATTTCTTTATATCTTCTATTGGTCTTGTTGTAAAGTTAACGTGATGCATCTTAACACAGAAATGTTCCTTTGATAATCAAGGTATGAGGCCAGTGATTCTTTATATTACAAATGCCATGGGCTATCTTACAGGATGCCCTCCTTCTGCTGATGGTCTATAATCAAATGTCATTCATTCATGTCTATGTTATAGTTTCTGTCTATTGCACCTTTTTCTGTTTACAACTTTACACTCTTAATGATATCAATTTGATTTAGTTTTTTCTTTGGAATTTGAAATAGATAATGTCCCTTTGTTTTTATTCCTCTAAATCACAAAATTTGTTTTGTCTCTTGTTTAGCCCCACTTTAGGTATTTGGCAACCTCAATAATTCATGAAAACTTTAATCATCCAGTCATCCTCTTTAATTACATAATATTGTTATCTCTGTGTGTTTGAAATGCGTATTCATAGTCAATATTGGTCTCTATGCTATTTTTTCATGTGCCTACAAGATACACGCACAATAAAGATTGAATATCTAGATACATGAATATGTAATAAGAATCAAATGATGGATAGGTGAACAAAGAACAAATTAATAGGTTGATAAGTTATTTACTATGGTGCTGACTTGAAAATGGAATAGGAATCAAGTACATGGGTGTGGTATGTCAGTACAGCAAAATATTCGGGGGGTTTGGGGGCGTGGGGAGGTGGGGGAGGCAGGAGAGACTATCTACGTATGTCCATACAAAAAACATATAAAATCATAAATATATACATATTTGTAGCCTAAAAACAAGAATTAAGTTCATAATACCACATATCATGCATATGCTAAACAAAACTACCATAAGTATTGAAAATTTGAAACACCATATACTAATTCAATATCACTTGGTCAAACTCAAATGTCATGATAGATATTCATTGTTCAATAATAAAATAATACAAAAAATAATCAGCATCGTATGGGTCTTCATCAAGACCATCATCATTGTCATTGACATTAGATGATGTAGGTAGATTAAAAGAACCACAAGTAGCCCCACTACCACTCATTGTAAAAGCTTGCTAGCTTTTTAACTCCTCAAAGAGTATAAATGGTTGCAGAACCGGAGTAAATTCATGTCATCGCATATTATGGTGCTGCTTACTTTGGCATTGTGAAACTTATTTTGGCCCCACTTATTCATCAAACAAAGCATAGTGATTGTTTTCTTCTTGGTTACTTCTTGTTGTACCCAAAATAATTTCTTTACTTCAATAAGGCATTTTGGTAAAAATGGTCTAAATCTTGTAATATTGTCGTCAAAAGTCAATTTTAGGTCAAACAAAGCATGGGTTTTTTGTGGGTTTATTGTTAGGAGGATACTTGCAAAATTTTGAAAATTTTGAAAATTTTGAAATTAGGGTTTCAAGCCCCTATTTTTAGAAAAACCTAAAAAAATAGGACCTTTCCAGAAATGACTCAAAATGATTTTGATAGGTTAATTTCACGATCACACTGATCAAGTCAGAATCACCAAAAAGTCAGTTTTGCTCTAGTGGGTCTACTTCACTTTTTATAGAGAAAAGTTAGGAGCTCTGAGGTCAACAATGGCGGATGGTCAGTACTAGGTATCAAGATCTAAGCTTCATACGCTGCACAAATGAGTCTATGGCGAAAGATGCTCGGAAAGATGCTTCACGACGGAGGGGAATTTCAAAAGTTGAAAAATGCAAAAATAAACTAAGTCTAGAAGATGCACGCCTTGTCACAAGGGAGATGCCTTTGCAATCAATGCCTTGGTCAACTTTTTCAAGTGCCTGTGCACGTGAAATGACAAAAGCCATCACAATGGTGAACGCGTTCGCATTAGCGACAATGGTGATCATCTCAAGTCAACGACACGGTGAATGCGAAGCGCGAGAAGAGTAAAATCATTGAAAATGATTGCCAACTAGAGCTAGAAGCACCCCTACAAGCCAAGGGCGCCCATGAATTCAAGGGGCCAAATGCAATCATTGAGATTTGCAAAATCAATCATTCTCTTCAAAATCTTGCCAGCTTCATAATGAATCCAACATCCTAATCAGAGGATTGGTGAAACGCTCACAAACAAGGATCAAGCGGGAAACGCTAAAAGTCAGCAAACTTGAAATTAATGGAGTCCACAAAGGAAAAGCGCCCCTGCAGGCCAAGGGCACCCAAGAATTAAAGCACTAAGAAGTTAGTTTCAGAGTTTGCAGCCTCCAAGCAATTCATCCCGACTTCAGTACAACTCTACAGTGAATCTATTTGCCAGCTTAGAAGACTTGTCGAATGCTGACAAATGAAGATCAAACAGACACGTAGAACGAGAGAAAAGTTGAAAACCATGAAAACTAACAAACACTGAGCAGAAATGCACCCTTCTAGCAAAAGGCACCCAACCTTTTGAGGCATCAGACGTAGCTTTCAGGTGTCACAACTCCTAGGAAGTCCTCCGTTTTGATCAGTCTTCGCAATGATTCCATCAACAAGTTCATCAAAGCAATCAAACATCCATCATAGAAGGTCAAGTTGGAACATTTCGTTAAAGGTGACAAGGTGAAAATTGTGTCTCAAAAACACAAAAGCGCCCTTGTAGGCCAGGGGTGCCTAGGAATTTGAACCCCCCACAATAGTTTTCTAAGCTTGTGAAACCAGTCATCTTTTTCGGATTGTTTCTAGCTTCGCAATGGATCAAACATCCCAATCACGAGATTTGTCAATCACCGGCAACTACAAATCAAAGCACGAGAGGTCAAATCAAAGAAATTGAAAATCATCCAAGAAATTGGCTAAGTTTGGCAAGAAAAGCACCCTTCTAGGAAAAGGTGCCCAAGAATTCAAGCCACTAGAAGTCATTTTCAGGGTTTGTAGCTTCCAGTAACATCTCTTTAAAGTTGATCCAACTCCGCAGTGACTCTATCAACCAAGCCGCAGAATCAATCAGGCATCCGGAATTTAGGATCAAATAGAGGCAATTCATCATAGAAAAAGACAAAATTCTTCAAAAATATTCTAACACTGGTGAAACTTGGATGCCTAAAGTCAAAGTGCGCCTAGTTTGACTTGAATTACAATTTTTTAAGGCTTCCTCATGCCTAGGCATCCCAAAATTTGGGGAAAACTTCCAATTAACAGTCAATCACGCAAGTTGACTCCTCAATTAGGGTTTTGAATGCCCTAACTGATGCTTCCACCTCCAAGTTGATATTTATCAAGCATCTAGGCATCTTTTCTTCATTATTCTTGGCAAGTTGAAGAGCAAACACATATACAATGGCATTTGAAGGACCAAATGACGAAGGTTTTCAATGTTCTTCATATTTCAAAAACAGGTTGCAGAGAAGGACGTTTTTCAAGACTTCATATCTCAAGGCATCATTTTTCAAAGGTAGCAGTTCATATCTCCAGCATTTTGCCTCAATTTCTTCTACTTCTTGTCTTAGGTTTTCTTGCATGCTTGAGCAAACTCCATTTTCTCACAAATCTAACCTTCTTGTTTCGTTTAGCACAACATTGGCCACAAAACCCATGTGCCAGAATTTTTCGGAAAAATTGCCCCACTGCCCCCATTTTTTAGGGTTTCTACAAAAAGTCATCTTTTCAAAAACAGACAAACTGGGTTTGCTCAGCTCACAAGCACCTACAAAATGCATGTGCCAGAATTTTTCGGGAAAAATAACTTCCACTGCTTCTACTTTTGAGGGGTTGTTGCATGTCCAAGAAAAAGTCATTTTTTCAAAAATCTAACATTCTAGGTTCGTTCAAAAAGATATTCTCAACAAGACCCACGTCTCAAAATTTTTTGTAAAAACTACCCCTCGGCGAAGCTATTTTTAGCCTTTGTAGAAAAATTTGTTCTAATAGTGTCATGTGCCTTGTCATTCTTCTAGATTTTCAGTATATAGTTCTCTCAAGTTGAATTCAAGACCAAATCAGTCTTGCTTCATGATTTCTTGAAGATAGTTGACATCGATTTACATCAAGCACATCCAGTAGTCAATTTGGATGCCTTGGAAGGCGTAGATGGCATCACCATTCAATGGATAGCAAGAAGATGCGGAAGGTAGTTACTTCAATTACAGAGCCGCCACCGGTTACTACCACACTACCTTCCACACTTCCTTTCTCATTTGAGGATGGCCCACAATTCAGTGACCGCAAAAGAGCATAAACAAGAACTTTTACTTGGAGAGAGCAACAACTCTTCAAGGTAAAAACCTACATGGTAATCTTTGCAGAGTTGATCGAAGGTAGACAAAAGGTGGCAAGTGCAATCAAGTTCGTGAAAACTTTCGTATCACAAGTCCCTTGCCAGTATCAACGTGAGGATGGTGAGTACATTGAGCTCGGCGAAGTGCAGACGAAATTTTAGGATCTCATCCGTAGTATTTTCAACGGTGACTCTGTTGACTGCAAGATGAGTCAAGTCGCAGCCATGTTAGCGAGGTTTGATGATGCAACTGTAAGGAGAATTGATTTCCAAAATCAAGTTGCAGATGACGAAGTGATGCTACGCAGGCATGACATCATTCAAAGGAGTATCAGTTGTCTAGACGTAGAGGCAATTAACAGCTTCTTGGAGGACTTGATTGCTCATGTTGCCGACCAAGAGTGAATTATCAGTTGGGATGTCCTACCTCTTCCAAAGATAGCATTTAAAACAACAATTAAACTTGATTCCTTTTCCAAGTTAACTCGTTAACCCACCATTCATGCATGTCTATTTTTGGAGACACCTTTGTACAGTGGAGTTCTTTTTAGTTTTAGACCAGTTAACTGATGTAGTCTTTCCAGTTAATTGTTAGTTACATTTGTTTAGACATAGGAATAAATCTTATTGAGTGGCAAGAACTGATTGTTAACTCAAGGAGATTTTAGGGTTCCCTACTCCTTTGAGTATCTATAAATAAAAGCAACTTTGTTCATTATTGTTTAACCGTTATTACTATACAAAATTTATGCGCCTTTGTGCCTTCAAGCTTGCAAGTCAATATCTGTTCACTTTGTCCAGTGTTATTTGGTTGATCGTATCTTGTATGATTGTCTTCTTTCTACAATTTGTTGTCCCAAACGTGTAATCATTGATTGAGTTTGAGAAAATAAATCAAAAGTAAAATGTGTCTTTGATCCAAAATCTCAAGATCTTTCAAATATTGTTGTTTCTATAATCTTTGTTTCAATCTACACCTTCAAAGAGCAATGAGCCTTCGAGGGAATTTGGAGATTAAGTTTATCATTTGATGTTGTTTCTTATAATCTTTATTTTAGCCTACACCTCAAAAAGAGCAATGAGCCTTCAAGGGAATCCTAATATTTAGTTTATCGTTTGATATTTTGTTCTTATAATCTTTATTTCAGCCTACACCTCGAAAGAGCAATGAGCCTTCGAGGGAATCCTGAGATCTAGTTTATCGTTTGATGTTTTACTTTCATAACCTCTATTTCAGCGTACATCTAAAAGAGCAATGAGCCTTTGGATTTGTTCTAAGAGCAAGTTTTTCTAAGTTTAGTGGTAGCCAAAATCATTCCCCGTTACTTCTAAATCCTCTTGCTCTAAATTTACTCGAGGAGATAGAAGCGTTATAAATTTAGGCCTAGTTGTAGTTGAGATTATGAAACCAAAGAAAACCTTAGCTGCAATGCAAAGAGTTTTATAAAACCTTGTGCTCTCAGTTGAGATAAAAAGATAGGAATTTAGTTTACTTTACCTTTTACGCATAATCAGCAAAAGAGGGAGCTTCCCCTCTTAATTTGAAGAGCAGTTTATCTGTGCATAACTGTCTGTTTCCAATATGCACACCAAAGGCGCGAATTGAAACGCCAACACTTGTCAAACAAAATGCAAGTGAAAATAAACTTTTAGGGCTTATGTTGTGATTTTGATGGTCAAACTTCAAACAAAATGCATTGAAATTGTTACTTTCGATCATAATTGCCTTGAAATCACCTGAACATAGCTAGAATTGCCCTAAAATCACCTCAATGTAGCTCAAATTTCCCTGAAATCACCTCAACATAGCTATAATTGCCCGAGCACACTCATGAACAATTCCAAACAAATCCTTGCACAAATAATCATGCCCTAGACAAATGCACAAGCATATCAAACCTGATTCTAATTCTGAAATGAATCATGCACTTGTACACCAAGATTTTGGTTGATTCAGTAACATAGGTTCTTTAATTTTATATGCATATCAAGGGGCATGTCTAACAGGACGCATCCCATTAGGGTGATAGCTCGTGTCATTTTGTAATGATTATTTGTTAGAGTTATTGTCATTGATGTCAAAGGAGTCACTTGCTTGATGATCTAATGGTTACCAAAAGAATGCTAAGTTATCGTCGTGATTGCTATAACCATTCCATAATGATGTTCTTCGAGTTTTAAATTAAATATTTAAAACTCTGGTATTGATAAGAATTCTCCTTTGATTGTTGGCTGATTTTTCATCTCTTTGGTGCTCAAAGACAAGTATAAATATACTTCTTTATGAGCAGTTTGAAATACAATTAATAGAGATCAACATTTATACTAGTGCTCATAGAAAAGAAGAGATCACTGATTCATCATGAAGGACAACGATCATTGTAATGTCCCCTTCCTAGGCTATGCAAAGGATTCAAGGGTTAGCCTATCATTCAGACCCTCGTAGGCTGACATATGTATTTAGAGAGTTACTTGATGCAGTTATCCGGCGTTCGGGAACATTACTCCTTCAGTTGATTCAAGTTTGGGCCTTTGCAGACTCTCACAGAGTGATTTTTAGATACTTACTATTTATAGTAAGTCAGGCAGACAAGGGTTACTATTTCTGGCAGGGCATCTGGTTCAATTGGTCAACTTAGTTTCGACCTAGTTTGATGATTTAATGAGCAAATAGAGATTATTGGAGCATTTGATAATTATTAAAAAGGATTATTAATTTGACTTTATAATATAAAGTCACTTTAATGAAATATTAAAGTGTTTATTAAAGGGCGAATTATAAAGTATTTAATACTTTATAATAAAGGTGAAATGTTATAATTAAATGTGTTCATTACTTATTTAATTTGGACACCATTTATTAATTAAAATGCCTAAGTCTAAAAGAGGTGAATTTATATTATTTAATGGACTTTTAGTGATTTTTGAGAAGGGTCAAACTTTTGAGGAGTATATATTTCATCAAAGACAAATCGAATTCATTCATGATTATTCTAATTTGTCTTTATTCTCTCTAAGAGTATTGGGGTTTGTGAAACAAGGGTTTCTACAGACATTGGATTTTGGAGAACATTCCCTCTTCAGAATTAGACATACTGAGGCTGTGAAATACCAGTTGAAGATTGTCAGTGGAGTGGCTTCACACAGGAGTCATTACAGTGCATATTGTGGAGTTTGTATTCAGAGTTTTGGATCGATTTATCTCCAGTAGTGAATCTTTATCATCATCAGTAGTTATCTAGCATCTGGCATGCATACCAAGGCTGTACGGATTTCTCACTTGCTGGTTCAGGCCGTACATTTGCAGAAGCAAGGGCCGTACTTTCTCCTACAGTCAAAACGCCTTGCCTTTTTGAATGATTCATCTTCTAGAGGTGGCACCTAGGGTTTATGAACCTTTTGCAGCAATTTCGAGGTGAGAGATTATCCTCTAACATTCAGCCGTACCATTTCATGCTCCTTCACAGGCGGCTGCAAGCTCATCCAGGTTCTCAATAAATAGTTTACTTTTT
This sequence comes from Sequoiadendron giganteum, assembly GCA_007115665.2. NCBI lineage: Eukaryota > Viridiplantae > Streptophyta > Pinopsida > Cupressales > Cupressaceae > Sequoiadendron > Sequoiadendron giganteum. The sequence continues at coordinate 622,167,726 of CM021101.1, read as the reverse complement.
ATTTGCATGTTGAAATCTCGCAGTTGTAAACATTTTGGAAGATCAATAAATCATCTATCTTCATATTTCGAGCTATACTCTGTCATAATTAATTTGCTGGTATTTTATTTATATTTTATAAGTATTTCTTTGCAAAATCGCACCATCTCTCTTTATTGCAAAAACCCTCAAAAAAATCATAAATACAGCGAAACAAACAAAACATTGCATTTTTCATCAGAAGTCAGGGTTGAGAGACACCAGGTTTCCTACAATCATATACTAGAAGCATAGCAATTTGATCGATCATATAAGAGGCTGATTGATGGTTAAAAAGGAGTTCACAAAAGCAGCAATCATATTATTGAAAGTGATTGGATTAGTATATGACAACAAACACTTTTGAAGGGGTAATAAAGAATAGCGATTAATATTGCCAATGTAATTATTTTAGAAAAGGTGTGATCTGATTTTCAATCATAAAAGGAGAGAGATTTATTTAAAAGAAGTTTATGCTAGTTAGAAAAGGCAGCAATCAGTTAGAAGGTTGTGATGTTTTGAATAAAGACATCTCTTTTAATTAAGAGACATGTCATTTGATGTTTTGGGAAGATATAAATTGTACTTAAGATTTTTGATAAAGCAAGAAAGTAGAGAGAAGTTTGTGTGCATTGAAGACATATCTATATCACAAAGTGAGATTTTGGAGAAGGATAGACAAAGGAGTGCAGATCAGATTTGCAGGAGTTCATATTCATAAAAAATTATAAACATTTTATTATAGAGGTTGGTGCCTTGCATATGGAGATTGGTGTGTCTCGCTGAGTTGGTGCTTATTCTAGGGGATTGGTGTCTCCTATAGGTTGGTGCTTACAATATTTGTAATTAGTGATTCTTATATAGTTCATTATTGTGCCATGGTTTTTCCCACAAGGGTTTCCACATAAATTCTTTTGTTATTGTGTTCATTCTTTTGATCTTGCATATTGGGTAATTAAAATTTAAATTGGATAGAAGTTGTAGATAATACCGATTCACCCCACCCCCATCTTAGTATTAGTGTGTGCTTAGTATCAGAGCGGATTACTTCAGAGTATAGCTTAATTGCTTGAACAAAGATCTTGCATTAGCACACATGGCATGATAGGAAGGATATGGATTCTCATCAAGCAAGGCACCAATGTTCAACGAAACAAATTATGCGTTTTGGAGCATAAGGATGGAAACATACCTAAGTGCACTTGGATATGATATATGGCAATTTGTTGTGTATGGATATACTATTCCATCAACCCCACCCATGGATCGGGAAGAAAAGAGAGCAAGCAAAAAAATGCTATTTTATGTGGATTGGTGAAATCAGAGTTTATAAAGGTGATGCACTGCAAGACAGCTAAAGACATATGGGATAAACTAAAGAATACCTATGAAGGTGATGACAAAGTCAAAAGAGCGAAGTTGCAAACTCATCAAAATGACTTTGAAAGTCTTAGAAAGAAAGAGGAAAAAAATGTCGCCAACTTCTTTTTGCATGTGGATGAGATTGTCAATCAAGGGACTTGGTGAGTAGATAAAAGATTCAGTCATAGCGTAGAAAGTTCTAAGATTGTTACCACTAAGATTCAATGTGAAGGTGTCTTGGATTGAATATGTGGACATAGATACTCTAACAATGGACGAATTAAATGGAATTCTCATTGCCTATGAAATGAGGACGGAAAGGGAGATTCCATCAAAGAGAGAATTTGCTTTCAAAGCTAAGAAGAAGTCGGAAGAAAATAAGTCGAGTTTAGCAAGAAATCAAATAGTGAGACAGAAGATGAAGAAGTGAACTTTGTAAGAAAGCTAAAGAATGGGTCCGAAAAATACAAGGGTAAGTTACCTTTCAAGTGTTTCAATTGTGGTAAGATTGGACATTTTGCAAATAAGTGCCCTATTCAAAGAACAGTAATAGTGAAGAGGAAGAAGATTATTAGTTTAAGAAGGAGAAAAAAAAAGAATCAACATCACAAAAACAACAAAACGAGAATTTCAAGAAAAGATTGTACTCCTATAGGGGTGTTAGTTCATCTAGTGATAGTGATGCAAAAAGTTGTAGAGAAGAAACACTCTTTATGGCATTAGAGGTAGAGAACATGGAAAACATTGATAAAAGAGAAGATAAGAATCAAATAAAGGAGGAAGAAAACACTGAAGGTTATATTGTAGAAGATCTGGAAGAAGAACTAATTTTTGCCATAGGAGAAATTGAGAGATTGGGAAAGAAAAATCAAAGGCAAAAGTTACGGTTTGAAAAAGAAAGGAAAAACTTTGAAGAGGTGGAACAAATGATCTCAAATTTAAAAATCTAATTAGAGGAAAGTAAAAGGATAGAGGATGTGACAAAAACTCAATTTAAAGAAAAAGAAAAGGAATGTGAGAAACTTGAATCCAAAATTGTCGCTCTAAGGAAGGAATTGGAAAAAAATATTGACAAGTTAAACAAAAGCACTAAGTTTGAGAAAAGCACTGAGATCTTGGACAATAACCTAAGTGAACAGAGATCATTGTTAAAGACAAGACTTGGTTATGAATAAACCAAAGTAACCAGTGAGGCACATGATAAGGAAATTGAAGTCAAAACTTAAAAAGAATCAAAACAAAAAATCCATGTTGATGCAGTCAAAAGTCCTATTAAAGATGAATGTAGCAAGGAGAAGGAGAGCCAAAATGATGCTACGCCAAATGAGAAAAAGGACATAATCGGGAAGCCTATTCCTCCAAGACAACTTTGCACAAACAAGTGCTATCATTCATTTTCTGGCTATTGCTATTCATGCAATAAATTTGGTCACAAGGCAATAAATTGTATGAGTTATAATAAGAATAACAGGTGGAATTAAGAATTCTTATGGATTTGAGAATAGGAATTACAATTCATTTTCTCCCCTGAACTTTAATGTTGAATGCTATAAGTACAATAATTTCGGGCATACAACATGTTTTTGTAGAACTGCCTTTGTACAGGCACCAAAGCCAAACCAGAAAGAGGATGTCTTAGCCAAGCCAAATGAAGGAAATATGAAAGTGTGGAAACAAAAGAAGAGGGAAGAAAAGGAGAGATCCATGCTTGTTCAAATTGCATTGCATGTACAAAATGAGAGATCAATGGTATATTGATAGTGTGTGCAAGTCACATGACCAAGGATAAAAAAAAATTCCCCAATCTAAAGAAGATAAATAGCGGAACTGTAAAATTTGGGGACAACACAATGGCTAAGATTGCAAGAATAGGGATTCTCAGTCTAGATAATGGATGAACAAGGACAAAATAAATTTTATATGCCGAAGGACTAAAGCATAATTTGCTAAGTGTCAACCACATGTGTGATCAAGGTCACACTTAACTTTCCATGAAGAAGGATGTGAAATCAAAAAAGCTGGAAGACTGGTAGCTGATGCAAGTAGAGTGGCGAACAATCTCTATGTTCTAAGTGAAATCAAAGGTGAAACTAAGCCAGGAGGATGAAAGTTGGTTGTGGCACAGGAGAATGGGACACATGAACTTTGATAATTTGGTCAAGATTAGTAAGAATCGGGTAGATAGAGATATGCCTAATATTTGCAAACCCAACAACACCATTTGCAAACAATGCCAACATAGGAAGCAAACAAGAGTGACATTCAAAACAAAGGAATACTCTACATCTAGGCCATTGGAGCTTGTCCACACAGTTCTATGTGGACCAACAAGAACCAAGAGTATTCAAGGTGAGTATTATTTTATGTTGTTGATTGATGATTTCTCTAGAATGACATTGGTAACTTTTCTAAGAGAAAAATCAGAAGCCTTTAAAAAATTAAGTCATTTAAAGATCTAGTGGAAAATGAAACTAGACTTAGGATAAAATGTTTAGGATCTGATCAAAGGGGAGAATTTGCTTCAAGTGAGTTCATAGAGTGTTGTAAATAGCTTGGAATAAAGAGACACTACTTAGCGGCTAAGACTCCACAACAAAATGAAGTTGTGGAAATAAAAAATAGAACAGTACAGGAAATGGCAAGAACGATGCTTAATGATTCCAAGCTGCGAGACTTCTTTTTGAAGAAAGCAGTGCTTACAGCAGTGTATAGCTTGAACAAAGGTCAGCTTAGAGTGAATAGTGATAAAACTCCATATGAGCTATGGAAGGGAAGACCTACTATAGTGAAATACTTCATCAAAGTGTTTGGTAGTAAATGCTACATAAGAAGAGATGAAGAGAATCTTGGTAAGTTTGATTCTAGATTGGATGAAGGAATATGTGTTGGGTATTCGTTGAGGAGAAAAGCATACAAGTGTTACAACAAAAGGTTGCAAAAGGTGGTAGAAAGCACAAATGTAAAGATTGATGAAGAAAGATAGTATAAAATCTAGGACACCCTTTAAGGCACCACCAAGAACTCCATCCCGGTTTGTTTAGAAAAATCATCCCGAGGGTTTGATTTTAGGAGACAAAGATATGGAAATTTAAGCAAGAAGGAGACTAGCTAATCACCTAGATTTTGAAAATATGTCACTACTTTCCAAAATTGAACCCAAAACTTTCATGGCAGCAAGTGAAGATAAATTCTAGAAAAAGCCATGGAGGAATAATTGAACCAAATTGAGAAGAATGAAGCTTGGGAACCATTTCCAAGACCCAAGGATAAAAATGGACGTGAAATCAGCCTTCTCAAATGGACACTTAGAAGAGGAAGTATATATAGAACAACTTGAAGGATTTCTCTTGTCAGAAAATGGAGATTGTGTATGTAAGCTTAAAAAGGCTCTTTACGGTTTGAAACAAGCCCCTAGAAGCTTGGTATTCTAGATTGGATAAGTATTTGCAAGAGCAAGGGTTCAATAGAGGTATTGTGGATAGCAACTCGTATTTCAAAGCCAAAGGAGATCATTAGTTAATTATTGTGGTATATGTAGATGACATCATTTTTCGAGGAAGCTATCATGCCCCCGCCATGAAGACATCCCCTCATCCAATCGTAGCACTCAACTTGGGCAAGGGAAAACTAATACATAGCAACACCAATTACTAATATGTAGCGATTAAGATTTAAGAAGGCAACGCTCAGACAAATAATGCCAACTCCTTTAAAAGGAAAGTTAAAATAAAATATTATTATTATTTTAAGGGCTGACCTGAAATATCCCAACCCTGATCGGATATTTACCTTTTCCATTTTGTCTATCTTTGTTATTTGTTTGTATTGCTGATTGATTTGTTTGTGTTTTGGCAATGTTTTTGAATGCTTTTAAACAAAAATAAAGTGTAGAAAACTAAAGAACTTTCAGCAAATGCATAATCAAAAATTTCACATTTTTCAATACCACAACTAGCTGAAAATTTCTAGAATTTTATTACAATCAGAATATTGATATTTTCTCGATTATAACAACCCAGTTCATAAAATACCATCTAATATTCAAATCCAACATACCCAAATAATGTTTGCCACTTTGTCAAGGTGCTATAATAGAAACCAGCAAACTGGAAGCTTGCAAACATGGATGCCTTCCTCCAAACCCTTAGAATAACACCTCCAGAATTAAATGCAAGTGCTCTCATAATTCTAGATGCCAAGAATGATGAAGTTTGTGGCTGAGCCGCTGAAAAACTTAGGCGTCTCACTCCATAAAACCCCATGTGGCTCTTATGAGGATGTACGGCTGGCAAGGAATGGTACGGCCAGCTGAGTGTGGTACGGCCTGCTTAAATAAACCCCCAGGTGCTTGCTAAAGACATTGATCAGCAAATAGAATAATAGCAGATATATATATATATATTCATATTCTATTGAGCATTCTAGTGGTTGTAAAATGTGTTAGTTATACACACCCTCATTATAGAATCTTCTTGGAAAAACTTAAAAAGTGACTTAACAAGTTAACAATGAGACCTTTGATTTGCAAACATCTACATCAGAATAATTATTGCAATTTTGTAACCTTGGCTAAATTCATGGACATGCATATTAGTTTTTCTTTTAGTTCACTTTTGGTAAGATTATGTTCAAGTTTCAATGAGATTTAGTTTATTTTATTACAACAAAGTGACAATATATGGATGTTATATTATGAAATAGAGTTTTACTAAATCATGAGTTCATGCAAGAATGGATGAATAGCTAATGAGGAACGCGACACTCAAATAATCACTATACAAAATCTAATGCTTTTTTTTTGAATTCTTGAAGGAATGGCTAAAGAGTTACTCCTATAGACGTTATGGAAAGGTTGTGCCTAAACTAGAACGAGCTTGGAATATATTACATCAAACTATATACAATTGTACTGATGGAATTGAGGTAAGTTGATGTCTCCTTATTTGGATTTCTCATTCACCAACATTTTAGTGCATTAATGAATGCAAAGCATATTATACATAAGGTTATATTTCATGTGGATGGTTTGTGCAACTACCTTGCCTATTCCAAGTATGAGTGAGCCTAATGACTCATTTTTTTTAACTTGAAGCGTCAAGAGTTCTCAACAACTTATTCTCAAACAATTGAATTTGATTAACAGGTTTTTTGCATATTCAATACCACTTAACTTGCATTTTCTTTATTTACTTTGTGGTGGTTAATGGTTAATGAATAGGCTATCATAGGGTAACAATTATAAGACTTTGGATGTATATTACTATATTAGTTTTTCTTGAAACTTAACTTGAGAGTCAAACTAGGCTGGAGATGTCTTCTAAGGTCCCTTGCTTTGTGTATATAAATGTATATTTGATTTCTGGTCATTTGAAGACATTTCCACATAGGCACATATTCATGCACATAAACATAGGATGAAGACCATATGTTATATCCACGGTAAATAAGCATTAGTATATTTCTTTTTTGTCTTTACTATAAGACAGGTACCTTTGACCATTGTCAGAGAATCAGATGTAAGATTCATAATTTATCAGACATAGCAAAAACAAATCAACTACAAGAGACACAAATTATGAAGAATAAGAGAATCAGACAATGTTTTCTGTCAATGAAAAATAAAAGAATCAGATGTAGCAAAAACAACTCAAGCACAAGAGATGTAAATTATGAGTTCTTCATAATCCCCTGTAAAAATGATGAACAATGTTTTCAAACCAAATCTAGTAGAATTCATCACATGAGTCCTAACTCAACATATGTGAAATGAAATAGAGGACATTCTAAAATTATATTCTAACTTGTAAGAAAACTGTTACATACCACACTATCTAAATATGACTTTTTCAATAGGATGTCTAGTCCTAATATTATCGACATAGCCAAATGCCAAAGATCAAAATTGTATCTAAATAGGATACATCAGTAACTGTCCTATAATTAAGCTTTTAAGGGCTCTTAGGATTCACATAAGGTAATCTCAAAATGACTAACCCCCTAAAAAAGCTCCTAAGAAAATCAGATGGATAGAATAATTATAGTAACTTATTTCACACCCTAAAGAAAATTCTAACAGAAGCACCATTGTCACATTACAGGATCCACCCAACTGCTTGAAAATCCACACTGATAGAAATGTGATGCAGAGAGGAAAGCTCTTACAAACACAATGGACTCTCAAGAACAATAACAATGTGGCCTTAACAACAGTAAACACAAAGATTGTTTGATCCTTCAATAATGACAACAACTAATACCCTGCTAACATGCTCTACAAGCCAATTTCTCTAGGTTCAACTCTCAAAAGGGAATCCAAATTCACCTATCCTTTGCACACTCAGGCCTTAAGGTTCTTAGACACTCTGCAAAGACCTCCTTCTAACTGTTCTTGACGGTATTTAAACCCAAAACAAAGCAATTTCAATAAACCCTCAAGAGGCAGGGTTTCAACAGCAACTAGTGACAGCAAGAACACGCTGTCATTCATAAGTCATTCAAAACAAAGAATTATCACTCCTCCTTTTGGAAACATGTGCCTACAGGTCTCCAGAAAATTAGTATCAAGTCTCATGATTTTCGGATGGCTGGAAATAAAAATATGAATTTATTTTGTTCCCTGGAAACCCTAGGTCTGTCCCTAACCCATGAGCATTGTTTTTATCATAACTTGCTTATTCTAGCATGAGATTAAACCAAATAAAATGCACGAGAATTTTAAGACAGAGCTTTACACTTCCATCCACCTTCAGACCCAGCAGTATTGCGTACAAATCCATACCAAGCAAGTTTCTTGCTGTTTCATAGTAAAAACTGTCACAAAAGTGCAAAATAACAGGGTATTTTCTCAAATCCTGCTCCCCATACTTCTTGGAGTGTGTTCTTCATTGATTTAGCATTCAAAACTTCCAAGAAGCAGTTACACACGAGCTTATGTCCATTTTCCCCAATAGCCCTAATTACAATGTCATAAAATTTGACAATTTTTGCCACTTTTTGCAACTTTTCACCACAACATGTAAACAAAAAAATTAAAGGGCCCTTACATGACTACCATGGTCCTCATAAGACCTTATTTGACCCCTAAAAGCCAAAAACAAAAGTTGAGGGACCAATCCCAACCTTGTGACAAACCAAAAACACTTAAAAAATTCATATTACCTTTTGGCGGGAAACTAGTAATTTGAATTTCTAGCCTATTCAACCTAACCTAACCATTGGATTATGATCCCAGTGGAGTCCACAAACCTAAATCAACTCAACTAGACTCCTATCATCCAAATAAAGCATAAAAACACCTTAAAATTGATGCTTTTACATCAAAATGGAACTGCAATTGGTGTTCAAGAAATGAAAAAGGGTTGGTTGTTATAGCAAACAAATGAATGAAACTTAACAAACACACCAAATCTTCAACCAAGAAACTCTACCAATAATCCACACATTGAAAACATAGAAACACTACCTCAAAGACAATGGCTTGAGTTATTCACAAACCATTAAAATATGATATAATCCCCTTCAGAAGGAGAGATAAACATTAATAATATAGTCAGCCATTAATATTTTATTAATACAAACATACACTTGCTCTTATATCTAAAAGAAGAATTCAACAGCCAATGTTCCCCTCCCATATTTACACCAAATCCTTAGTATAATGATACCTTAGGAATGAAATCAAACAACATAAAACAATCAATTTCTTGAAAGACAATTCTTCTTGTTATCATTTATTTCAATCGCCGACCCATGGAGGTGACATTATGTCTTTATTAATTTGACAAGATCTGGACACCAACAACAATGCAGCAACATTGAAAGAATCAAACCACAAACTGACATGGAACAAAATCAAAGATATGAATAACTTAATCAATATTCATCTATGGAAAAGTAGACATGAATTTTTGAACATCATGTAGCTAGGATGTCAAAGATAACACTGATAGTCAACTTCCTATTTTTAGTGCATCAAATGACATGCCAATAAACATCGTACATTCAAAAAATGTATCATAATCTAACATGTATATTGTGATACAGGAAGCAAGGAATTGAATACGAACAAAATATGTTTAACATATGTATTGTAAACTCTAAGATGGCATTCATGTTGCAAGGTGTGTGCCCTTTGTCTCCTTGTGTTGTGCAGCGCAGCACTTGGGTTTGTGACATGGCTTAACGGCCTTCCATGGATTCATTAACTTTGGCAGTTGTATGAGGCATTAACAAGTCGATCTTTTGGTGCAATGACAACCGTCTATGCAACAATTGGTATCAGAGCTTGGGACACGGGCTCAAACCCCTCACTTGCATTGGGGGGGAGATTGTTGCAAGGTGTGTGCCCTTGGTCTCTGTGTGTTGTGCAGCAGAGCGCTTGGGTTCGTGACATGGCTTAACCACCTCCTTGGATTCATTAACTCTAGCAGTTGTATCAAGCATTAACAGGTCAATCTTTTGGTGCAACGACAACTGTCTATGCAACAATTCAAGCAATGCTATATAATATAGTAATATACCATTGATTGATTTGCCACCACCTACAATTTAGTGAGGTCTCAAGAGACAAAAGGAGCTACCACTGCGATAACCTAAGAGGAGAGAATGGGAGTTTATATTGGTGTCTTCATTGACCATATGTGGTTGTTAGGATTGTTTTATCGACCATTGAACCATACCATATTATTTAAAGATAAGAGGGGATAATCTATTTCTCATTCAAAAAGCTCCATCTTATACTATTTAGGTATTGAAGGAGAGGATTCCCTACTTGATTTAGGCACAACTAATCTGATATATGTGTGGGAATTTGTAAAGGCTAGTTGGCTATTTTTTGCAACCATTTCAGAATTACATTCACTGTTTGTATACTGTTTTTGAAGAGAGTATAAAAGTATGTTATACATACTGGCATGTTTTGTGACCAAATGTGATTGACAGGATATCTTTACCAACTATTGATTCATTTCATAATATTTCAAAAATAAAAGTGCATATGTTTTGTATATATATTTCACTATTGATCCATCCATATGATTTAATTCATGGAACAGGACCATAACAAAGATTTCGTTGTAGATTTCCCTGATTTTAATCCATCCTTCAGTTCAGAATCTGCGACTACAAAAGAGAACAAGATGATAAATTTTGAAAAGTCGCTAGGATCAGAGAGGCATTTATTAATGGAATCACATCCTGCTTGGCTTCAACAACCACATTTATGGTATTCACCTTCCAAGGTCATCCAGGCATTACATCTTTTCCTCGACAGTGGAGAGGCACTCACTCATAGCATCACATACAGGTAAAACTCCAATTCTGATCAAAGAAGTTTAGAAGTTCAGACTATGATATGGTGTTTGGGGTTTTGTCTTATTTAATTTTCTCAGGATAGCAGAGTTTCCTTTTAAATTCTTCTTTCCCTATATTCCGGAACTGCTATAGTATAAGACCTATATTTGTTAAATTAAGAATTTTATTAGGTGAAAGCAGGGAATTGTGTCTCACTTAATAGTAATCCAAAATATAAAACACGCAGAAGACTGCCTTACTCAAGGAAACTATTACTGGTCGACTAATAACTAGTTTTTCAGGTGTGTAGACCAAAATTTGAAATTCAAATAAGATTCCAACTCATCTCTAAAATATGTGAAAAATATTTTCGTAATATATATTTCTAAAACATTTTTTACACTTTATTTGTGTGTTATTTATATATTGATGTAATTTAAAATAAACTAGTATAAGGCTACAAAAAACAATTTTAATTTTAACAATGACTAAAAATGAATACAAACATCATCAAGAATCAAAGAGAATAATTGAGAATACGGTAGTAGCTTTGTTTTTCTTTTCATGCATTAAATGATCTTATCACAAGACATTTAGCCAAGACACAGGGAGACAATATCAAAGGTTTAGATCATAGTAGCAGCAATCGGGTCAGCAAACGAAAAGTATAATTGCAGTTCAATTATCCTGAATTTAATCAGGAAATAAAAATACTCTAAAAAATATCTTAAAATAGGAGGGAAAGTACTACCTTTCCATCTGGCATGGTCCAAGCAATTTTTTATTTTTTGCTTTTTAAAGCCAGAGCAGGGGTCTTGGGGCAGCACCTGTTATGGGACCTTCAAGGCGCATGCCATTTCTCATAACTTAATCACTTTTAACCAAGCACCAACCTCTTCAAAAAATGCAGGTGTTAAGGCCATAGAGCAATAGTCCAAATCTGCCACAAAATTCCTGCCACCAGGTCAAGAAAATATAGCAATCCAATCTGATCTACCCCTATTGAGAATCTATTCCCCCCCTTAGCATCTCCCACAACTTCTTTCAAAATAAGTTTTCAGGACTACACGATACAACACCTTACCCCTCCAAATTCTTAGGCCTGCCTATTATTAGACTTCAATATATGGGGCATTCACAAATATTCTCCTGATGTACCCCATATACTTTCCCAAAACATGCATCTATATGCACAAACATCCATTTACCATGCATATTTTTCCAGCATATACATGTTATGATCATATTATAAAAAATATGCAAGTGCACAATGCTTTATCTAATTCCCATCATTCCAAAAAGTTTATACAGAACCAAGGAATGAAGCCATTTCTCAGGACCTTTAGGCAATGATGCTTGTGTTCATTTCAACATATTTATGACAGAAAAAATGGAATACCTAGAAAGCAGTAAAGTCAGGGTCTTCACATTGCGAACACTTAAAGATTAGCCTAAAAAATAGAAACCAATTGCCAATCTGTTGGTTCTCCAACCTGCTTTCAATAGTTCCTAAGAAGTTGTGAATTCCTATGATTAGAATATTGAGAAGATGGGCCAACGAATGAGAGATAGCTAGATCTCTTTTACACTTTATGCTTTGCAAGACCTAGGAGCGTAGCCCTGTCGGTATTCACTAGATTACAAATATGGCAGAGGTATCTAACACAATGACTAGCAAATAAATTATTCATACATACAAGACAAGTGTTCTTGGAATATGGCATATTCATATACTCCCCTTGAACCCTTAATGTCCAAGCATGACCAAGAAGAAAACAAAAAAAAAAAAGAGTTTATTCATTAAATATTTTCCTCATTTATGGATTGTGTATGGCCAGTCTTCAACTATCAAACCGGTGCCTACTCCTATAACAACAAAGTCAAACTTGGATAAAACCCCAATGACCAAGCAAACACTAACATTTAGATAAGCCTAATGTACTTGGCTCTGTCTCTTAGAGCTTAGACTCTCAAAATGACTTCCCATCCCAAAGATACACCTATACTTAATAATCCACAAACCTTTCAAATGATTCACATATAAGTTTAGAAAGGTTTCTCACCCTGGCATAAACTACACAAAGCAAGATAGTTTTACAAGACCCTTAGATGCAAACCAGCACAAATTTGATATAAAGAATAGCAAATGTGAACTCAAGGACTCCTTGAAAATTCCCTGAAACATTCAAACAACTATGGAGACAGTATGCATAAATGGCATAGAAGATGTCTTATATTGATTTAGTAGATTAATTTACAAAATCACTGAAATCTCGTACAAAAATGAAACTAAGGTTGCATTTACAAACACTAGTAGTATAGATGGTATATAACACAACCTAGAAGACTCTCCACAATTCAGAACTTGCCTAAAAATGTGACAAAAACTAACAACCCTTTCTACAATGATTTTTTTCTACTCTTATAGTTCCTATAGGCTGCCAAAATTGCCATCAACCAAGGGTGGGGGGCATGCAAATCAGCATTAACTTAGACATCGTTAGATTCATTAATTGTAGCAATTGCCCATCCTTTTAGGGGTCCTTATCCCTAATTTATACTTGAAAACCTACTCCAAATGTTCCTAGAAGTACTTGCAAACCATGGGGAATGTTCTCCTAGGACCTGCAACTGTCTTGTGTAAATCTTCCAAATTTCGTTAAGCACTAAAATATAAGGACCACCTAGTAGAGAAGGGATCCTTCACAATCTTCATGGCACCTAGAAGATAGCTACAATGTACAAGGGGTAGTTGTAATGTTTATATATTTTGGCGCTCTTCCTTGCATTTTAGGAACTCCACCATATTTGCACCCTTTCTTTGTTTGTTAGAAGTTTGGTCTTGCAAGCTATGTGACTTTCAAAACTTAATCCCTTTTCTTCTTCGTTTTCCTTCTTTCTCCTTGTCCTTTCTTTTTTGTTGCAATTTCGAGCGTGTGGCAAACCTTTTTGTACTTTTGCAAAGTTCACAATCTTGCAAACTTTGCGACTCTGAGAACTTTGCAAGTTTTTCTATCCTATCTTCATTAAAACCTCACTTCTCAATCCTTTGTCACATTGTTGTAAGGTTCATGAACTTGCCAAACTTTGCAATATTCATAACCATGCCTTGCTTTTGCTTCAATTTCTTTACACTTTAGTTTTCCTTGGTTCATTATGTCGTATCTTTTGTGATTTTGAGCACCTATTACAACATTGCAAAGTTCACAAACTCACTAACTTTACAGCATGAGGAACTACAAGCTTCTTTTTCTTGGCTTTTGTTTTCCTTCATTTCCTTCACAATTTTGCAAACTTTGCAACATCACGAACCATACAAACCTTAAATCCCTTTCTACTTTCCTTTGTTGAGGATTGAAGGTGATGAGGATGTCATGTAGATGGAAGGATATTCAAACAAACAATTTGAATGAGATAAGAGAATATCAAAATGTCGGGAATTGAGGTTCAAAGGTGACACATACTATGTACCATTTATAAGGCAAGCCTCCTTCTCTAACTCTGGCAGAAAGTATAAGGGAATTTATTAGGCGGCAAAGTTTAGAGATATACAAGGAAGAGTACCTAGGTAGGGGCATGGGCAAAAGTTCGACTCCAAGAAAGTTTATAAAGGAATTGGCAAGGTTTGGGAGTTGAATACAACAACGAACAAGTAGCTGAGTAGAAGAATGGCCACAACTCCAACTCCAATAGAGTACTTAGTGAAGAACATCGAGTTGGGACTCAAGGATGATATGGGAAGGGTACTTGGGTAAGGGGGACTCTGACAGTTCTATGGAGAGTAAAAAACTTAAGTGCCCATTATAAAGCTTTAGGATCAAAGCTTGAGGATGCCATGAAAATGGTATCAAGGGAGCATGAGTCTAAAACTACGGCACACAAATTTTTTTAAGGTATTGGGGAGAGGTTTTGGGGATCAGATGGATGGTATGAGGGTAAGCAAGAGGCTGATAATGCGACAACCATACTTAAAGAAATTTAACAAGGCAAAGGATTGAGATGTTGTGATTGGATGGAAAGGAATGTCAAGATCAACAACTCAAAAAGTTTGAAACTCCAACAACAGTCAAAAACTTAAGGAAATGACCTTAACAAACCCAACACTTCGAATTTTTTTTGTCTTTGACACATTATGAACACATGGGGGATGACATAGGGCAATACTTAAGAAAAATTTTGACTAAGGGAATGTCCATTCAGATGTTTCTTAGATTGGTTATCATTGATGGACAAACAAAGCAATTGCAACAAGGTTTGAAAAACTTACAATATTTTGCATTTTGGAAGCATGTGAAGTAGGACTCTAACACATCATACTTCATTATCTTGGAGAGGATGCTTGAGTTAACTAACGGTCATGATAGTGGGGTGGAATTGGTGGCTTGATTCTAAGTCAAAGAAAAAGAGGAGGGTGAAGAAGGTGGTGAAGAGTGACACCTTTTGGGTTGATGTGAGATACATTTTGGTCATCGTTACTCTAGTTTTCAAAGTTATGAAATAGGGACACTAATGCACTTTGCCTTGGAAAGGTGTTTAAGTGCATTGATAGTATGCTTGGCCAAATGAAGGCCATTGTACAATAGAAAGACTCTACATTGCAATTCTACAATGAACACATTCAATCAATCATTCATCGTTGACAAGAGAAGCTCAACACTCCCTTGCACATGGTTGCCTATGCATTAAACCCAAAGTGGTATGTGCAAAGGCTTGGCAAAGTTACCTCTATATAGAATGCTAAGAAGAAGGCGAGGTTCATGAAGGCCATTCAAAAGGTGTATGATTCTATACAAGACAACATCAATCATATTGAGTGGACAAAATTTGCGACTCTTAGGGAATATCTAGAAGAGGCCAAATATGGATAGGTAGACCATGGCATAGGAGGATTCAATTCTATGGTGGACTATGCATTGACCTAATTCTTTGACAACCATACTAGCCATTTGGCTGCTGTCCCAAGTGTCTTATTCTTTTTCTACTAAAAAGAACTGGTCTACTCATAGTTCCATCCACTCTATCAAAAGGAATTGACTTATCTCTAGGAGGGTGGAGAAGCTTGTCACTATACATAGCACCTTGCATCTCATGACCACAACACGCTTACATAAAAGGAAAGTCCAACAACCTGATGGGATGTAGAGCTAGAGGAGCTAACATAGGTTGATGATGATGCAACACAAACATGGTTGGTTGGTATTGGTTTGGAGGAGCTTGACTTTGAGGAGTTCAATTGTTGGAGTGATGATGATTAGAGGCATTGGGTCATTGGCCAATTGTATTTGAAATTTGATTTTTGAATGTAATCATCATTTTTTGAATATAATATAAATATAATCATATTTGGTATTTTCATTGTTCAATGTAATATGTTTTTGAGTATTTCAAAGTTTCATTTTCTATTCCTCATACATTTTTGTAAGTACTATATATATTTTTATTGCCATACCTAAATCTAAGCCCTTGGACCCCCATCCTTGAGACCTACGCATCATAGTTCTTATCTATAACTACAGCCTACATAATAGCTATTTTTTGCCAATAAATTATGGTAGCATCATTTTGGCTAAATATGCAGCCCATGTTATTCTAAAGTCCTTTTATGACATTGCCATTTGTAGCTGCATTGAATTAATATCTTGGACTGTATCCAAAGATACTGCAGTCTCCATATTTCACCTTTTTACTCTCTCTTTGTTTTCTTAGCAGTACAAGTCAATCTTTAGTTGTGTAATCTAGCAGCCTACAAAGGTTGCATATCTACAATCTTGCTCGATCCTTCCATGGATATACCTTTTGTTGATTTATATATCTGTAGCATTTTTTGCAAACAATATTTCTTCCTTGAGTAATATTTTGTTCTCGTTCTTGAGCTTTTTGATTGACACTTTCCTCTGTTTCTTCCTCATCTTCCCTGTCATGGTTGAGTCTATTGACAGCTATAGTATAATACACATTGTTATGGTAGTCACCAATGCTATTACATGAAAAAATTGTAAATACTTCACATAAGTTGCAGGCACCAAATAGCCAATATTCTACCCATTGTAGCTCACTACATTTTTAAATTGTGAGGGAAAATCTCCAATAAAATGAGATTTCTTTATTTGGTATTGTTCCCTATAGTCATTAAGAAAAAATTGCAGGAGCAACTTTCCGAACATACCTTGAATTGTAGTAATTAGTTTGCTTGAGGTTCAACTTGTTTACATTACATTTCAAATCAATCTTTGTGTCTTTTGCAAGTTCTTCCAAGTGGACTTTCTGGTTACATCAGCATCAGGTATTGTCCCTGGTTAGAATAATAGAGGTACATCCCACTTAGTTGCATGACCTAGGTTTGCAGGTACTTATAGGTTAAAGTATCTGAACTGCTTATAGGTACCTTGGTTTAACTTTAATATTGAATTTGATACATTATATGAATGTCTGAACTTAAATGTTGATGTCATGTATAGTTAAACTTGTAAAAATTTGAGTTTCCATATATATATACATTGTCATCCCTAAAAATGGCCTCTTGGACTGCTGTCCCGAAACACGTCTGGTTGTCCCCTATCATCCCCACCCCCAAAACACTGGAATATAGAAAAATAGTGCTATAAAAGGAATCATTGATAAGCATAGATAACTAAAAATAGGAGAGTTGGTTGAAGGGCACACAATCTACTGAGAGGGGGGGGTGTGAATCACTAGATCAAATCTATTTAAAACTATTAACCTCAACACATATATCTAAACATGAAATTTGAATCAACACTACTACTAATCAAGCAACAATCATGAGCACACATTCACACAAGAGAACACCAGATATACATGGAAACCCAAGATGGGAAAAACCATAGTGAGAATAGTTGTTTGGATCTACTGTCCAAATCCAGCCTCACAAATTAGGAATATAATAAGGAAATTTACAATATGAATGTAATGTCCCTTATCCAGTTTGACCTAGAATTTGCTCGTTGATTAGGTTTAGGGTCTCATCTTTTCAAATAAATGTTTCCTTTAATGAAGTGATCTTGGAATGAAACCTGTATTCACCATATGAACCACATTTCCACATATACATTAATATCTAGATATCCAAATATAAACATAGTCATAAATGCAATTATGAAGACATGAGGAGTGCCCTAGGTGGATCCGCCCTAAAGCCTCTATGTTGGGCATGGGAGGTTGTTTGTCCAATCCTCCTTTCCCAATGGCTTAGTAGTTGCATTCTCCACACATGGCAATACCTCAGAAGACAATGGCCCTATTAGGAGAGGAGGGAAACCCTAAGTGCCAAGGGCCTAAAGCCTACCACCCCCCTAAGTAACAGAATGCTGAGGTGGGACCCCCACCCTTCATGACCAATCCCTTGCTTGGGCCTACAGGCCTGAGGGTGGGGTTTTTAGGCAATCCACTTGGCGGATGCTTCCCCCATCCTAATAGGGTACAAACACAAAGCAGACAATCTTTGGACAGTCACTTGTGCTTTTTGCTATTGAATTATCTATATGCTTGTATCATGTTTGAGAGTATTATATGGATGCATGAAAATGTAACATAATGCAAAAAAGTACATGGATCTATATTACTACAACGATGCCAATTCTCATCATATTTTGTTTGTCTATGATCAATGATACTATCCAATGTAATATTAACAATGATGGAAACTAAATGTTGTATATCATACCCTTTGTTTCATTCATGGTCGTGATAATGCTAAAGGAACCGTCATCAATTCATAAAACTATTATATTATTGATAACATCAAAAACATTGCACCAATAATCAAATGAGAAATATTAGTTTCTTAAATTCAAAATATGCTAAATATTATTGATAAGTGAGTACATTACCTGAGTTGCTATATCTCTCCATGTTCCTTTACTCGCCTCCTTCAACCTTATATTGAATTGATCATAGGATGAGGTCAATTCATAAATATACATAATCCACTTATGTTTATATTAAAGAGTCGTCATTACTTATAAGTATCATTAATGCATAATCGTGTATGTATGTATATATATATATATATATACTTCACATATATATAATTATTTTTTCACTTGTATCCATTAGTATATATATATATATGTGTGTTTATACTATTATTCTTTCCTTCTTCATATATATTTTTTATTCATTGCATATTATTCATTATAAAATTTATCTATATCTATGCATATATACTTGTATGCATATTAAATAATATATATATTAAATGGTTCTATATTCCAATGCATAATAATCATTGTTGCTGCTGTTCTGAATTGTATTTCTCAATGTTTTTCTTCTCTTCCTTATTTTCCTTCCTTCTATTTATACCATTCAAGGTAGGTGACTCATGGGGGGAATGTATTGTTTGGTGAAAGAGGTGACTTTTCATAAAATATAGCCCTTTGTTAGATTTAATTGTTGCCTTTAAAGGCTTATTATCACAATAATATCTATTTTTGAAAATAATATATTATTACTAATAATTATGATATTTCAGATTATATACTTATTTTATTATTTTATTTTGATGTTTTATTTAACATATTTGGACATTAAAGTATAATAATAAAACCAATTTGCTAATATCTTATTATTATTTTATTCTAGTGTATTACAATCTCTGATGTGTAATGATTATAATATTTATTTATTATTATTATTTTTTTATATTAAGTTATTTAATACTAGAATGTAATAACAATAATTTTATTATATTTGTTATTTCATATTTTTATATTTTTATATTGATATGGTACACATTTATTTTATGTTTAATATTAATATTGCTATTTATTTTATTTATTAATTTATTTGTACTTTAACACTTGGTCTTTATGGTATTGCTATTTCGGGGACATGATAATGAAGTAGAAACCAACCTACCAGAGACACCAATCCCCAATTGTATATATACGCACCTACCTACTGGAGACACCAATCCCCAATACAAAGATCAATACAACAAGTAGAACACCAGTCCTGCCAGAATACAGAAATAAAGCTTGTGAATCTTCAATGCTAATTACACAGCTTGCACAAAGTCTAAACTTTCTTTAGACACTCTTCTACACTCCTTATGATCTTCTGATGATGGCGCACAATTGAGATGCAACTCATTGAATAACACTAGCTTGCAAGATAGTCTCCTTGTATATTCACTCACCACCTTCTCTTCAATTATCTTGCAACTTCACTCTATGCATCTACACAAATGTATGACGATTATATACATGACATTACATTAACCTTACTCCATGTCGTCCAACGATCCGCAATTAACCAGGATGACATAAGATGGACCTAAATTCAAATCACATGAAACATGTAACAGGTCGGTCCTAAATTAAGTTTTTTTCCCTCCAAAATAACATGATGTCGTGTGCTTCCACAAGAACCTTAACTTGGACCTATCTTAACACTCCACGCTACCTCCAGGTATTGCACGCTACTAGCCATTGCCGCATAGTTCTGGAACACCAGCTGGTTGATAGACAAGCTCAAAAACCTTCTGTCACTTCAATCTTTTTGCATGCTAAACATATCTTTCGGAAACTCTAGAATATGATAAACATGTGTAGGCATACTCTCCTTTCAAACCATAGAGGTAAACTCGCACCTAGAAGAGAATACAGACGATTACTATATTGCTAGAGAAATCTTTCTACCCTGAGAAACTTACTTCAAACATTCTAGATCAGCATTCTAGATTACCTCTACCATAGTGAATGGATGCATGCATGATATTGCAAGCCTACAGATGAATGTGTTGTTCACAAGGTGCACGGATAATAATAGTTCAAGTGCGGTGCATTTAATTCATTGTTTAGCTAATACTACACAACACACTTCCAGATTACCATCGGGAGCATGAATGGGTGTAGTATGATACTACAAACAGTCCTCAATTTTTTTATCAATATAGCTAGCAATATATACTTTTGTAACTCAAAATGATACGACATTACAATTACTAACACAAATTACTTCCCATTGATCTGTTGACCATATTCCTTTGACATCAATGAGCACTTTTAACATCAATGACAACATATGTTCAACAATCTCCCCCTTTTTCATTGATGGCAAATAACAAAATGTTGGCCACACACGAAGACAGACTGATGTTGTCTGAAACGAGTTCCATTTTCTCCCCTTAGAAGATATAGCATTTTGAGTTCCATTTCTCCCCCTTTGACATCAATGGCAAAGGTCAACACTCCCTTTTGCATTTTCGGCACTTTGCTCGATCCGGAAACTTGTTTCCCAGATAGACTCCCCCTAAGTCCATACCACACTACTATTGAAAACATTCGTAAGACCACCCAACCTCCTTGCAATAGGGAGACAATGCTCCCCATCAACCTATGCTTCCTCCTGATTCAAGAGGAAGGAGCAACAACTCCCAGCTTTTGCCCAAGAAACTCAAAAGTCTTCTTAGGAAGCAGTTTCGTGAAAATGTTTGCTACTTGCTCCTTGGTCTCAAGATACTCCAGCTTCACCTCCTATTCTGCAACCTTCTCCCTCAGAAAATGATACTTGATTGCAATCTATTTTGTCCTTGAATGCATTACTGGATTCTTTGAAATATTTATAGCACTGGTATTACCACAAAGAATGGAAATGGGTTCATCAAACACAATCTTCATTTCCTTCATATTCTGCTTCATCCACAACACCTGAGTGCAACATGAAGTTGCTGCAATATATTCCACTTCTATTGTAGATAGTGAAACTGAGTCCTATTTCTTGATTAACCAAGACACAAGACTGTCACGAAGAAAGAAAGCTCCTCCACTTGTACTCTTCCGGTCATCTATGCTTCCTACCCAATTTGCATCTATGTATGCAGTTAGAGTGAAATTTTCACTCTTTGGATGCCACAAACCAAAATCCATTGTAGCTTTCAGAAACCTGAATATCCTCTTTACTGCTTTGACATGAGTTTCCTTAGGTGCTGCCTAAAATCTAGCCACCATCCCAACAACTTGCATTATATCCGGTCTAGATGCAATCACATACAACAAACTACCAATCATATATCTATACAATGTTTGGTCTGCCAGAGCAAATTCATCATCTTTACTCATCTTACATTCAATAACCATAGGTGTACTTATCGGTCTGCATTCTTCCATCTTGAACTTACTTAACATTTCCTTTATATACTTGTTCTAATAAATGAATATGCCTTTGTCTAATTGAGCAATCTGTAAACCAAGAAAGAAAGACAGTTCACCAAGCATTGACATTTCAAACTCACTTTGCATTGCATTCCAGAACACCTTGCACATGTCATCACTACTTCCACCAAAAATAATGTCATCAACATAGACAACAACAATCAGTAGTTGATCACCTTTTGTTTTTATGTGTAGTTTACTATCCGCACTTTCAGAACCCTTCTTGTAGATACTTATCCAACATGTAATACCAAGCTCTAGGAGCCTGTTTGATTCTATAAAGAGCCTTCTTCAATCTGCACACATAATCTGGATTATCTAAACATTGAAACCCTTTCGATTGCTCAATGTAGACTTCTTCTAACTGACCATTCAGAAATGTTGATTTCACATCCATCTGATATACCTTGAAATTCTTGAATGCTGAAAGGGCCAAAAACATTATGATTACTTCCAATCTTGCTACCGGAGCAAATGTCTCTTCAAAGTCAATTCCTTCAACTTGAGCATATCCTTTGCACACAAGTATTGTCTTGTTCTAAATCACTTCTCCATCTTCATTTAGCTTATTTCTAAAGACCCATTTGGTACCAATGACATTCTTGCCCTTAGGTTTTGGAACCAGTTCCCAAGTTTCATTTTTCTTAATATGATTCACTTCTTCCTCTATCCAACCTTTCTCTTTGCTTGCTTCTGTATAGGACTTTGGTTCAATTTTTAACAGTAATGCAAAATGTAGTTGCTCGTTTGCCTTCTCAATTCTTCTTCGTGTCTAAACTCCACTGTCCTTATCTCCTATAACCTGATTTTCAGAGTGATTCTTCTGAACATACCATGCCGGAGTCTTTGTGACAACCTTCTCAAAGTCAACTTTTGAGTCTTCATCACTACCACGGATTGGATCTTCATCATCTTCTACTTCCGGAATACCAATAGACTATATTGTTTCACCAACACTTACATTGGCACTTTCCACAATCCTCTTCATCCTTTTGTTTTAACATCTATAAGCTTTGCTTGTCATAGATTAACCAAGGAAAATACCTTCATCAGATCTAGAATCAAACTTACCCAAATGTTCTTCATCCCTTTTGATGTAGCATTTGCTTCCAGATATCTTGAGATGTCTAATTGAAGTTGGTCTTCTCTCCAGAACTCATATGGTGTTTTATTAGTCCTTGGTTTGATCTGAGCTCTATTCAAGATATATGCTGCAATCTGAACCACTTCTCTCCAATATATATTTGGAAGCTTGCTTGGCTTAACATTGTTCTAGCCATCTCTTGTACAGTCCAGTTCTCTCTCTCTCTCAGCAACACCATTATGCTGCAGAGTCCTAGGAGCAAAAAATTGCCTCCGGATCCCATGTTCCTCACAAAATTCACCATACTGGTCAGAAGTGAACTCACCATCTCTATCAAATCTGAAAACTTTGATTGTTCTTTTGGTTTAATTCTCAACTAATGCCTTGAATGCTTTTAACTTTTCAAATGCTTTTGATTTTTCTTTTAGAAAAGTAATCCATGTCATTCTAGTGTAATCATCAATGAGCATCATAAAATACTTGTCATCTTGTAGACTCTTAGTCCTCATTGGTCCGCATATATCCATATGGATCAAATCCAATGGCTTTGTTGTAGAATACTCTTTAGCAGGAAATCTGGTCTTTGTATGCTTTCCTTCATGACATGGTTTGCAGCTAGCAGATTGAGGTTTCTTGATCTTTGGTATGTCTCCGACCATTCCCTTTGAGCTGATTTTCATAATGTCATCAAAATTGATATGTCCCAATTTTTTTTGCCAGAGCCAACTCTCTTCTTTTTGTATAGCAAATCAGTTTTGTCCATTCAGCTCACTGAGATGATATATGTCACTGTCAGTTCTACTTCCTTCCACAATCGACTCTCCGGTATTGGATTTTCGAAGTTAACAACCTTTAGCACTGAAAGAGAGCTTGTAACCTTTATCACACATTTGACTTACACTCAAAAAATTATGCTTTGGTCCTTCAACATACAAAACATCATAAGTTTTTGTCCTACCACCATCAAGACTTAGAGCACCCTTACCAGTAATCTTGGCAATAGAATTGTTTCCAAGAGTTATAGATCCTCCATCAAATTTCTTAAAATACATGAACTTACTTTTGTCTCTGGTCATGTGACTTGAACATCCGCTATCAATGATCCATAAATTCTTCTCCTTTTGGGCATGTAGTGCAGTCTGAGCTATCATAGATTTCTTTGACTTTTTCTCTTCCGGTTTCACCTTCCAAACATTATATGATTCAAAACTTTGACATTCTAACCCTTTGTTTTTTGTTTCCAATAGAGGGGGACTCACAAAATTGCTTCTACAATTTCTAGCAATGTGTCCAAAATTGTTGCACTTGTGACAGAT
The DNA here is from genome assembly GCA_007115665.2 of Sequoiadendron giganteum. NCBI lineage: Eukaryota > Viridiplantae > Streptophyta > Pinopsida > Cupressales > Cupressaceae > Sequoiadendron > Sequoiadendron giganteum. The sequence goes on along the minus strand of CM021101.1, from coordinate 622,143,481 downwards.
AATATTGAAATTGTATGAAGGTGCAAATATATTACTGCTAACAAAGTCATTTCTTCTTACCGGAGCCCTCCTACAATTCACAGCCTTATGACCAATATGATTGCAATTAAAACAATAACCAAAAAAGGAATGACTGAACTTGGTATTATGCCATTGTCCTCTTGAGGCTTGTCTTTCGGATTTTCTATTCTTCCTTTCCACTTGGATGAAACCATCATTATGCGCTCTGCCATCATTGATTGCTGCACCATGTTTAGACATTGCACTTCCGGAACCAGTCTCTTTTGGATTCTCCTTAGCAGTCTTCACAAGCTGCCCTATCACTTTGTTCTTTTGTCCCTCTACAAAACCAATACCAGTTTTGATATGTAGATATCTCTGGCTATCAATAATTTGATCCAAGATCTCAGTGCTCTTTCCAAACTTCATCTTAAGCTGATGATTTGCTTTAGCAAGATCTTTCCTTAGTAACACAATTTTTGCTTCAAGCTTTTCACAACCATTGTCCCTTGACAACAACCCTTTAATCAAAACTTCTTCAATCCTTTTTGCTTCTTCTACTTGAGTCTTTAGGTCAATGATCATCTCCTTTACCTTCTCAAGATTTTGAAATACATTGTCTTTAGCCTTCATTCCTTAGCAATTCTTTTCTTCAGTATTTTAATCTGTTTGACAGTGCAGAGCAATTCTTCCACAAGATCTACCTCATCATCGTTGTATCCGGAATTCATTTTTGCATCATCTTCAGCAGTTTCCATAGCCATGAACACAACCTTCTCTCTTTCATCTCCGGAGATGTCTTGATCTTCTTCATCAATTGAGTAGCCTTCTTCATTAATGAAGAAACTCTTTTCTTTCCTCCGAAATTTGTTCCCTAACAAAGATGACTTATTTCCATACTTTTGCTCAACATTGTTAGAGTCCTTGTAAGGACATTGCCATAAAATATCCTACTTCACCACAATTAAAATATTTGAAAGGTGACTTAACTTTATACTTTTTGGAACCTCTCTAGAACTTTTTGACAAAGTATGCTTCTTTTGGATCAGATTCAACATCAGAATCTGGATTAGCTTGCTTCCTAGATACTCTGAACGCTGCCTCTTTCCTTATAGAGTTTTCACTATCAAACCTCATTTCATAGGCAGTCAAGATTCCATGTAGTTCAACCATTTTTAAAGAATTCAGATCTTTAGCTTCTTCAATAGCTGATACTTTAGAATCAAACCTTCTAGGAAGAGATCTGAGTACCTTTTTCACAATCATGTTTTCTTTCAATTCCTCACCAAAACCTCTAATAGAGTTGACAACTTCCTCAACTCGGAGCAGGAATGTGGTAATGTTTTCTTCTTCCTTCATTTTCAAACTTTCAAACTAAGCTCTATGAGTTTGAAGCTTTGCTTCTTTGACCTTGTCATCACCTTCATAGATGGTGTGCAATTTATCCCATACTTCCTTCGATGTCTTGCACTGCATGACCTTCACAAACTAAGAGTTAAACAATCCACATAAAATAGCATTCCTTAGCATTTTTTTGACAAGTTTTCTTTTCGGCCTGATTCCTTGGAGGGTTTTTCAGGAATCCCATTGATGAGTCTAGTTTATGGTCTAATTATTGATAGAGTTTGTTATCCATTTGTTGTAGTTGTCATAGACTTTGATGCTTGGATGTTGACCTTTTTATGATATTTCCTTAAAGCCATAGACTTTGGACATGAACTTATTTTCATAACTTTTAATGATATTGACGTGCTATATGAACTATCTATATTAATTTTGCATGTGATTAATGAATGTCGCTTTGAGATAGTTACAGATATGCAGTTGTTGTGCGTACTAATATTGTCATGCAGATATAATTTGAGGCCTGCAGCTAAGAAAGATTTCGCTAGCTGGACATTCACCATACCGGTCAACAATGTGGTCATTTAAAAGACTCTCGACGATGGAAAGATTCTTCATTCAAATCAAACTGTAACCGCCTTGTAATGGTCTTAATTGTTGTTGGGCAAATATAGGTGTTACTGTTGTGCCAGATTCGCATTAAGGCAAACATATCTGACAGATTATGTGCGTGTGTAGTTGCCTCTCCACTTTTTGCGCTTTCCCTAATGCGGCGTCCTCCGCTTCTGTGGGAGTTGACCGCCCTGCTAGGTGATTAGATAAATAAGACTCTAATGCTCCTTCGAGGGTTCAAATCGGAGGTTGCTTAATCTGATGATGTACTCACACTCTTAAGTTTTTCAATAATACAGTCATGTTGCTCGATTGTACTCATGTTTTTCAATGAATGAAATGAAGTTATAAGTTCGTGCATCTGAGTTTACATTAGTTTTAGGGGATACTCATCCAAGGGGGCCCACTTGGTGAGTATTCCGTCTCGTACCTTAGTTTAGTTTAGTTGTCATTTTTTTTTTTAGTAATTAGTTAAGAATTTGGCATTGTTTGTTCCTGCAGCCACTAGAATTTCATTATGTGACTCAATAATACAGTCATATTGCTCGATTGTACTCATGTTTTTCAATGAATGAAATTAAGTTATAAGTTCGTGCATCTGAGTTTACATTAGTTTTAGGGGATACTCATCCAAGGGGGCCCACTTGGTGAGTATTTCGTCTCGTACCTTAGTTTAGTTTAGTTGTCATTTTCTGTTTAGTAATTAGTTAAGAATTTGGCATTGTTTGTTCCTGCAGCCACTAGAATTTCATTCTATGACTGTTCCTGCAGCCAAAGCAGACAGAGTAGTTTCCTATGTGTTCGCTCAGATTATCATTTCTATCATGCATTCCAGCTTAGTATAAATGTTGGTTGATGCTCAACACTTATGTTATTTCCTTACAAGAAATTTACTTTCAGCATTGTGTCTTTCTTAGCTGTAGTATGAATATGGCTACTTTGGATTCCTAGTGCACATATAGTGCTGACCCATTTCAAGTTTACATCCTTGGGTTGACAATTTAAATGCACCTTCATGATGATTGAAATAGCTATTCAAGTTAGATGTTCAATCTCTGAATTACAGCTGTGAAGGCTTAGTTGTTAAATCATTGTAGGAGGTTGACATTTTAGGCGCCATTGTCGGGGATGGTGTCAAACTAGGGTGTTCTTTGGAGTCATTGATAGTTTTTCTTGCTGTAATGTTTCTAGAAGTTGTTCTTAGTATACCCCTCATTTAGGAAAGTAATGACCCCACTATTCTTTTGCCAATTTTTTGTGTGAGTTGGTTGATAGTGAGTTGATACCGTATGCATAGAGAAAGGAGAAGAGATGCTCGTGGGAGATTCCTTCCTAACAATCCTAATCTATTCCAGATAATTGAGTATCAGAACCTACCCAGAGACGAAGAAGAAGAAGAGTCACACCTCTTTGCTAATACATTTCCAAATTTGACCAGTTCTGAAGATCAAAATCTGATTGAGAACCCCCTTGCTTTGGAACTTCATCAGGCAGGCATGGGTGATGCAAATAGAAACAAACTTAACCAACTAGCTTTTCCTTTCCCCATTGCTCATCAGAATGAAGTAGACAACCTCAAAAGTATCTCTGCTTCAGTCCTTCCTAAGTTCTATGGACTTGTCACAGAAGCTCCTGATACATTTTTGTTCGAGTTTGATATACTCTGCAGGAGTTATGACTATACCATTGATGCCCACAGGCTTAAGCTATTCCCTGCCACCTTGAAAGAAGTTGCATTAAGATGGTTCATGAGCTTAGGCAGAGATACTGTGGAGACCTGGGAGGACATGAAGACAAAGTTCCTTGAGAAATACAAGGAGTATTGTAGGGGCAGTGACATGAGAGGAAGTGACATTTTTAGGATGCAACAAAAGGAGGATGAGAGCCTAAAAGATTATATTTCAAGGTTTTTGTTTTGCTTACAGAAATCTCCACACCATACACTCAATGAAGAATCACAGAAGTTGTTTTTTCTTGAGAGGAATTAATGACAGCTGCACAGATGCCTTGGACCTGATGGGAGGAGATATCACCTAAGTTCCTTGGGAGGACATCAAGAAGATATGTCAGAACTATTCTAGGGCAGCTTCAAAAAAGGGGAGAGCTTACCAATCTTACATGGGTAAGTCATCTACTAGTGGAGTTTCAAGGATGGAGATTACTCACTTACTGGAAGACTTCAAGTAAGACATCATAAACAATCTAGCTACTCAGCTAGATACACTTCAGGCCAAGAAGAAACAAGACGAGGCAGAGGCAATGTTGGCAAAATATTGCCTTCATTGCAGACAAAAGAAGAAGGGTTGCAGATGCAAGATGATAGCTAATATTGAAAACAAGCAGATGGCACCTGAGTTCAAGCCAACTCAAGGTGAAGAAGATCAAGTCTACTTTGTTGCACAAAGAAGGCCATGGGCCCCAAGACAAGGCATGCCACCAGATCCACTATCTTTTGTTGGGCCATATTTCAATTCTTATTCATCTGGTAACCAATGGCAACCCCCATATCCATCAACTTATGGAGGATATCCACCACAGCCTTGGAATAACCCTCCAAATACCTGACCCAATCACCAAAACTCTCCACCCCAATGGCAGCAACCCCAAGGGAATTAGCAGAGACCTCCAAGAAACTGGCAACAAACATCCCAATGGAGGGGAGGATAGCAATGGCTAAACCAAACAACCAATTACATGCAGCCACCTTCTCAACCTCAGCAACCTGCTATAATGCCTCCTCCTGCTAGTTCAAATTCAAACGCACCTAAACCTACTTAGCTACCAGCCCAGCCCACACCTAACCCAAATAATAAACCGCAGTAGCAGCCGGTATACTCTGCTGATCCAAATCAATTCCCTGCAAATGTTGTGAGTGTAGGTAACATTCGCTTGCGTTTAGGAACTACTTTTCCAACTCCTTCCACGCCCATCATCACTGAGCTTCCTGTGGAGGAAGAAGAGCCTCTAAATGTCCCCATTCAGCCAAGTGCACCTAAAAATCCTAAACCAGTCCCAGTCAAGTAAACTGAACCAGAACCACCATTTCCCCAGAGGTTGGAAACTGTGAAACAAAAGGAAGAAAAGGAGGACACAATTTTTGACATTCTAGATCAGTTGAAGCATATATGTGTCCAAATACCTCTATTTCAAGCCATAAAAGATGTTCCCATATATGGCAAGGCAATCAAGGAAGCATGTCTTAAGGAGCCAGGCAGGAAGAAGAAAGACCCCACTACAATTCATATGGTGGGACAGTTGGCTGACATCATGCTTGGGTAAGTGACTATCCCCAAATATAATGACCTAGGGAGTCTTGTGGTAGGAGTTGTTATAAATGGGATCCAAATAAAGAATGCTCTGATTGATTTGGGAGTACAATAAACGTGATGACTAAGGACATCCTGTAGCAACTAAATGTTGCAAGCATGAGACCTACTCCTACTGTCCTGCAGCTTGCTAATAGTTCTACTGTTAAGCCTGATGGGATAGTAAAGGATCTTGTGGTAACTGTAAACTCTTGGGAGTACCCAGCAGATTTTATGATTCTTTCTCCTAAGGCCACACTAGGCGAGTACCCCATTATTCTTGGAAGGCCATGGTTAGCAACATCAAATGCCTATATTGGATGTCAAACAGGAGACATGACCATTTATGATGGAAAGAGCACCAAAAAGCTTGTTCTCTACCCTCCTACTCAGCCCTCCCATGATAAGAATGATCTTGTATGGCCACATGTTGGTGAAGAGGCAGAGGAAATTAATTTTGTGGCACAGCTTATGATGTTCAGCAGAAGTCCTTTCATGGAGCTTCAAGATGAAGATGAAGTATTGTTTAACATAATTCAGAACCATTATGAGATAGAGGAAGCATCATCCTCTCATGCATCTGATTCTGCTGAAACAGTGAAGACACTCCTGCTCGCTCTTCTTGCAGACGCTCTTCCTGCAGCCGAATTTCCTACAGCAACAGGTATGTCTCATACATTGTTGCCATATGAACTCAAGGTACCAAGCATTAGTGAAGCATCTATGGTAGAGTTAACTACACAAGTGCAAGTATCAAAAGGAAAATATCTAAATGTTAACAGCAAATTGAGTGAAGAACAGCAATTGTCATTGGTAAACTTGCTAAGGGCCCACCAGTGTGCATTTGCGTGGGATTATCATGATATGAAGGGATTGGACCCTAAGCTTTGCACTCATAGGATATATATAAGAAATGATTGTACACCAGTGAGGCAGCCACAAAGAAGAATTAACCCTGCATTGAGAGAAATAGTAAAAGGGGAACTATAGAAATTGCTAGATACAGGATTTATCTACCCTATCTTTGATAGCCAGTGGGTGTCCCCATTGGTGATTGTGCCTAAAAAATGAGGGAAATGGCGAGTTTGTGTTGATTACAAGGAACTTAATGTTGTCACCAAAAAGGACCATTTCCCCTTACCTTTCATAGATCAAGTTTTGGACTCACTTGTAGGAAAGCAGTACTTTTCTTTCTTAGATGGATTCAGCAGCTATAACCAGATCCAACTTGCACCAGAGGACCAAGAGAAGACCACCTTTACCTATCCATGGGGGACCTATGCCTACTCAGTACTTCCATTTGGCTTATGCAATGCGCCTGCAACTTTTCAGAGGGCAGTCATTAGCATAATTTCAGATATCTCTTTTGATTGCATGGAAATCTATATGGATGACTTCACCATTTATGGTGTTGATTTCAACGAAGCATTGGAAAATCTTATGAGAGTTCTACAGAGATGTGAAGACCACCATCTATCTCTAAATAGTGAAAAGTGCTTCATGATGATGCGGGAAGGTGTAGTTTTTGGCCACTACATCTCTCACAAAGGAATTCAAGTAGATCCTGCAAAGATTGAGGTGATCACCAATTTGCCTATCCCTGCAAAACAAAAAGATATTAGGAGTTCCTTAGGACATGCAAGTTATTATAGGAGGTTCATCAAAGACTTCAGCAAAATGGCAGCACCATTGTATAATCTCCTAACTAAAGATGTTGAATTCCAATGGACAAAAGACTATGACAAGGCATTTTCTAACTTGAAAACAGCTTTAACTCATGCTCCTGTACTCAAGGGTCCTAATTGGGAGCTTCCTTTTCACATCCATACAAATGCATCAAACTATGCCATAGGAGCAGTCTTAGGACAGAAATGAGCTATTGAAAATGCTATTTATTTTGTCAGCAAAAATCTGTAGGGAGCTGAATTCAACTATATAGTGATAGAAAAAGAAATGTTGGCAGTGATCTATGCCTTAAACAAATTCAGGCACTACATAACAGGCTACCAGATCTTTGTGCACACCGATCATGCAGTCATTAGATACCTCATGAATAAACCCCTAATCTTAGGTAGGTTGACAAGATGGTTATTGTTGATGCAAGAGTTTGACATGACCATTGTGGATAAACCATGCAAGGCCAATGTTGTTGCAGATTTTCTTTCAAGGTTGACTACATCAGAGGACAATCAAGTTGTAGATGACTCCTTCCCTAACGAGCATCTATTTTCCATCAGTGTGCAGACACCCTAATATGCTAACATAGCTAATTGCTTGGTCACAGGGAGAGTTCCTCCTCACTTCTCTCCAAAAGAGAAGAGGGTGCTCATTGAAAAAAAAATTCTTTCTCATGGGTTGTTGGATGCTTGTTTTACACTGGACCAGACCATGTCATGAGAAGATGTGTGAGGGAAGATGAGACATATGACATTTTGCATGCATGTCACAATGAACCCTGTGGAGGGCATTTTGTAGCCAAAAGGACAGCAATGAAGATTTTGAACACAGGATATTACTTGCCCACACTCCACAAGGATGCAGGGAGATATACAAGGAAGTGTGACAGATGCCAGAGGATGGGTTGGCCAACCAAATCTGATGAGATGCCACTTTATCCCCAGGTAGTAATCACTCCATTTGATAAGTGGGGATTGGACTTTGTAGGACCCATTGATCCTCCATCACATGGTAAATCCTATATCTCGGTATACATCGATTATGTAACCAAGTGGGTAGAAGTTAAGGCCATGAAGCATGCAAGAGACAATAAGGTTGCAAAATTTCTTTGAGGAAATTTTCACACGGTATGGGGTTCCAAGAGAGATAGTGACTGATCAAGGGGCTCAATTCACTTCAACCCTTGTTACAACACTGGTCAATGAGTACAACATTGTAATGTCCCTTACCCGGACTTGCCCTAAAATCCATTTGTCTGCCCTAGAATCCGCTTGTTGATCAGGTTTAGGGTTTCTTCTTTTGCAAATAAATGTTCTCTTTGACTAAGTAGTCTTGGATTGAAGTCTGCATTTAATATTTCCACATGTACATATATTTGTTAGCATTAATATCTAGATAATTAAATATAAATATAATCACAAATCAATAATAAAGACATATGAGGAGTGGCATGGGTAGAGCCACCAAAGCTATCCATCTAAGCCCAAGAGCACAAGCGTCCTATCAGGACAACCCACCCCTTGGCCTCGAGCAGCATGAACGTCTTGGAGTGGCATGCTTAGAGGAAACACTTGTACCTTCTTTCTCTACCCGTTCCATCACCTCGGAAAACACTCAACCTACTGGGGGAAGCCAGTAGAGCTTATAAGTGGTTCTGGGCCTACCACCCCTCCATGGCCGCAGCGGATTGTTAAGTGGGGTTTTTAGGCACCACTTTTCTCAGGCCCTTCCTCCCTAGTAGGCTTGCAAACACTCAGAAGACAATCTTTTAGCAATCAAATACATTTGCATTTATTACTAATTCTTTAAGTTAATATCAACATCACTATCATCATGATAATACTAAAGAAAGCATTACACCAATAATCAAATTAGAAATATCTATTTCTTATATTCAAAATATACTAAATATTATTGCTAAGTGAGTACATCACCTGATCTGTTGTGTCTTCCCATGACTTTTTATTCCTTAATCGCCTTCCTTCAATCTTACATTTGATTGATCATATAAATAAATATTAATCTATTCATTTTTATATTAAGATCGTAATTACTTATAAGGTTCAATAATTGTTTCAAGCATCATTATTGAAATCATCACATATAATATATATATATTAAACTTACTTCCCAAATATATTCTTGGCAAAAACAATCAATCAAATATATCTCTCATAATTTATCTCATTTCCAATCTGCTGCTTTATGAAGATTTCTAATTGATTTTTCCTATATATATTTCTTTTTTCCCTCCTTTCTTTTTACCTTCAATACCCCACCCCTTATATATCCTCATATCTTAATGGGGCACACTTTTTTGAATGGACATGTCCTTTAAAACTAATCGCTGCTTCATATATTTAATTTATGTCCTTTCAAACATATTAATCATTGCTTTATTATTGCTGCTCCTTCACATCCTACGATTCTATGATATAGTTGCTGCCTTAGTTTATTAGCATTGCTGTCTTTTAATAAAGATTGCTGGAGTATATTTAAATTTTTATTGTTTTATATATATTTTTTCTTTAACATTATTTTATAAATATTATGATATTCATAGATATTAATTATTCCATTTTATATGATAGTTATATTAATATATATTGTGTATTTCTCATTAATATTATTTAATTTTTTTTGTATTGTAATATTATTTTTATAATTACAACATTATCTTTTTATAAATTTTAATATCTATATTTTGGTATTCACAATATTATATTTATATTTATAATTATAATATTATATTTCATAATAAGAGTATTAACTTGTTAATGTTTTATTATGTATTTTGTTCATCTCGTTTTTTAATGCTTTATATTTCAGTGCTATAATTTTGGGGACATGACAAACATTAGGCACAGGAAGTCTACCCCTTATCACCCTCAAGCCAATGGTCAAGTTGAGGTGACCAATCAAGAAATTGAAGCCATTCTGACCAAAATAGTGGCTATCCATAGAAAGGATTGGGCAAGCAGACTACCAGAAGTTGTTTGGGCTTACAAAATTACATGGAAAACAACTACAGGATTCACTCCATTTGAGTTGTTGTATGGAAAGACAGCTATGATGCCCATTG
>CM021101.1:621984882-622132104 GCA_007115665.2 Sequoiadendron giganteum | reverse complement strand
AGCATTGGAAATTTGGTAGCATTGCAAGAAGGAGAAGTTTGGCTTTCAAATGAAGATTGCAAGAAGGAAAAAATTTGCAAAGCGATTGTTTGATTGCAGACAATGGGAGGTGGGTTAATTCGAAATGAACCCACGGTTCATGATGTATTACTACAGGATGCACCTTGCCTGGCCGAGTTTAGAAACTGTGGATGGATAGACTATTTCCTGAAGCTTAATGGTTTTGATGAAGATGTTGCATTGGAATTTTCTAGACATTGTCTGAAGGAAAGGCCACAGTAAAGGGGTTGGAGGTCATAGCCACTGAGGAAAGGATTGCAGAAGTTACAGGGTTGCCTACCGACGGTGAACATTACCCTGTTACTAGAGATGTCAAGTCAGCTAGGGCTGAATTTACAGAACCTAGTGACCCTCCGTTGAGCGTGGACAAACAAGGAGCGAAGAGAATTTCTCTGCCCAAGCCATGGAAGTAAGTAGCTGTTTATGTTGTGAAGTATATTACCTGTGAAGGTCATCAGTCGAATCTGCATTCCATGCATTTCAAACTCCTGAACCACATAAGGCACAGGAGAAGAATGAATGTGCCCAACGTGCTATACCACCTTCTTTCAATCATGGCGGCCAAGACCCAAAAAAATAGGGACAACTCCGTTTTCCACCATTGTCTGATCAAATTATTAGTTGAGAAGTCTCTGCATGATGTGTCTAATATATCTTGGGAAGAATTCTTGAATATTGATCAAATTAAACAAGAGCATTTGTGACCTAAGGTTTTACCTCAACCTCGTAGGGTTAGTAGGAGGGCAAGCAATGTTCGAGCCGCTCCTAGAGCCTCAACTCTTGGAGCGAGCCCTAGTGTAAACCCTCCTACAGCCGAGCAAACCATAGAGATTAGTTCTTTTGAGGCTGAACATTCAGAAAAAAGAAGTTCCTCTCCAGATTCTAATGATGATGTCCCTCTTGGCACCCTAATGAGAACTAGGGCACAAAAGAAGAAGGCAGAAATAAGAAAAGGAAAAAACCAAACGGTAGAAAAAGAAGTCTCAAGCTCTAAGAAACGGAAGGCTAACACTGTTCTTTCTGCAGCAAAGGAAAAACAAAGAAACCCTCCTCGAAAATCAAGACCAATTGGGCCAGTAGTTGGTGTATCTTCCGAGGGAAGCCCTAAACTTGGAGAAACATCATGGGAGGATACAGAAGCTCCAATGGAGCAGGTGAATGTCAAGGAAAAAGACATATTTAAGGAAGCAGCAAACTTAACGTTGGCAGATCTTGCTAACATCGCAGAACAAGTTGAAAGTCGAGGGCATTAAGAAAATCAAGAGCTCCTGCAACAAGAGCAAAAGCAAGAATTCCTGCAAGATGAGCAAGAACAAAAACTTGAGGCCCTGCAGCTAGAACTGGGAGAACAATCAGCACCCCTGCAGCTGGAATTGGCTGAGCAAACAGAAGCCCTGCAATTGGTACTCTATGAAGAACAAGTAAAAGTGCCAGGAAAAATTTTGGTAGGAATACACAAGCCCTTTGATTCTTCGATGCACAAGGTAATCATGTACTTGTGGAAAGAAGTGCAAAGGAGGGAAGAAGAATGGAAAGCAAAGAAACGCAAGCTAAAGAAGGAAATTCAAAAGAGAGATGAAGAGATTGAGGATAAGAATGAAGAAATTGCTGCTTTAAAAAAAAGGTGGATGACATGACAACTTTAGTACCTCAAATATTAGAGTGTAGGGCTCCTTTGAGGGTTTATGCTTTGTATTTGAAGGAAAAGCATCTTTCTTTTAAGCTAGCAAGGATTGTTTCAGGTTTGAATCCCTCCATTGAGACCCCTATTGAATTTTTCAATGCTTATCGGATTGCTCCCTCCTTAAATGAAAAATTTGTTGTGTGAATTTTATTTACATAATTATGTTGTGACCCAAGACCATGATTGGAATCCAGTGTTGTATGTTGGAGATGTCCAATTAAGGGCATTTATATCCTGGATACAGAATGAAGTTAGTTGGGGAAAACAGTTCAGGACCTATAGGCAAATTGAATCCAACATTCCCCTACCCATTAGGGCTGAATCTAGAAATCCAGGAGACATTTTCAAGGATTGGCACAGAATTTTGTACCGACCAAGTTATGGCAATGGGATCCTATCTGAGAGAGGCAGTTTATAAAGAATATGAGAAGGTAGCAAGAACCACAGGGGAATCTATAATGGGATACCTGTCACAAATGTGGAATAGCCTAATTGATGATTTGAAACAAGTTAAGCCTCATTCCACACATAACTATGTTGCAACACTTAAGAGAGTTGATTGATATATACAGATTGGAAAGACAAAGGGACAATTTTGGCTTCCACTGACTTTTCAGCCACCTATCCTACTGTGGCTTGTGCCAAACTTCAGGTACTACCGATATGACATAGCTGTAGAGAAGCAGAGATGGAGTAGGTTGGACAGACAGCAAGGGTTCTATTGGGATCCTAATTCAAACACAGCAGAAACTGATGTAGGACAGTTGGCGATTGCAAATTTCAAGGCATTGACCAAGCAGAAGCACAACTCTCCCTCTTTTGGAGGACCAGCAAGACCTTAGGTTGGGGGGAGTGATGAGTCTAGTTTATGGTCTAATTATTGATAGAGTTTGTTATCCATTTGCTACAGTTGTCATAGACTTTGATGCTTGGATGTTGACCTTTTAATGATATTTCCTTAAAGCCATAGACTTTGGACATGAACTTATTTTCATAACTTTTAATGATATTGACATGCTATATGAACTATCTATATTAATTTTGCATGTGATTAATGAATGTCGCTTTGAGATAGTTACAGATATGTAGTTGTTGTGTGTACTAATATTGTCATGCAAATATAATTTCAAGCCTGCAGCTAAGAAAGATTCCGCCAACTGGACATTCGCCATACCAGTCAACAAGGTGGTCATTTAATGGAGGAAAGACTCTTGAAGGCGGAAAGATTCCTCATTCAAATCAAATTGTAACCGCCTTGTAATGGTCTTAATTGTTGTTGGGCAAATATAGGCATTACTGTTGTGCCAAATTCGCGTTAAGGCAAACATGCCTGACAGATTATGTGCGTGTATAGCCACCTCTCCACTTTCTACACTTTCCCTAATGTGGTGTCCTCTGTGTCTGTGGGAGTTTACCACCTTGCTAGGTGATTAGATAAATGACTCTGATGCTCCTTCGGGGGTTCGAATCGGAGGTTGCTCAATCTAATGATGTACTCGCACTCTTAAGTTTTTCAGTAATACAGTGTTGCTCAATTGTACTCATGTTTTTCAATGAATGAAATGAAGTTATAAGTTCGTGCATCTGAGTTTACATTAGTTTTAGGGCATACTCATCCAAGAGGGCCCACTTGGTGAGTATTTCGTCCCGTACCTTAGTTTAGTTTAGTTGTCATTTTTTGTTCAGTAATTAGTTAAGAATCTGGCATTGTCTGTTCCTGCAGCCACTAGAATTCCATTTTGTGACTGTTCCTGCAGCCAAAGCAGATAGAGTAGTTTCCTGTTTGTTCGCTCAAATTTTCATTTCTATCATGCATTCCAGCTTAGTATAGATGTTGGTTGATGCTCAGCACTTATGTTATTTCCTTACAAGCAATTTACTTTCAGCATTGTGCCTTTCTTAACTGTAGGATGAATATGGCTACTTTGGATTCCTAGTGCACATACAGTGCTGACCCATTTCAAGTTTACGTCCCTGGGTTGACAATTTAAATGCACCTTCATGATGATTGAAATAGCTATTCAGGTTAGATGTCCAATCTCTGAATCATAGCTGTGAAGGCTTGGTTGTTGAATCATTGTAGGAGGCCAACACTCATATCTATTTGCAATTGATTGCCAAATTTCAAGACCTAGTGCCATCAGGTATGCTTCCATCCTTCCTTTCCAAAATGCATAATTGGATCCATCAGAGAGGGGTATCTTATTTGCAGACAATCCTTCTAGAGCCATTGAGTGTGTCATCCTGAATCTACCTCAAGCTATTAAGCTTCTTCAAAGGAACTTGGCTCTGATACCAATTGAAGGGCACACAATCTACTTAGAGAGGGAGGGGGGCTGAATCAGTAGATCAAATCTATTTAAAACTCTTAACCTCAACACATATATCTGAACATGAAACTTGAATCAATGCTACTACTAATCAAGCAACAATCATGAGCACACATTCACACAAGAGAACGTCAGATATATGTCGAAACCCAAGATGGGAAAAACCACGGTGAGAATAGCTGCTTGGATCTACTTTCCAAATCCAGCCTCACAAAATTGCAATATAATAAGGAAATTTACAATATGAAGTAGGCATCGACCTATCAGAGACATCAATCCCCAATTGTATCTGTAGGCACCAGCCTACTGATCCCCAATACAAAGATCAATACAACAAGTAGAACACCAGTCCTACCGAAATACAGAGATAAAGCTTACAAATCTTCAATGCTGATTACACAACTTGCACAAAGTTTGAATTTGCTTAAGACACTCTTCTACACTAATTATCTTTTGATGATGATGCACAATTGAGATGCAACTCATTGAACAACACTAGCTCACAAGTTAGTCTCCTTGTATATTCACTCACCACCTTCTCTTCAATTATCCTACAACTTCACTCTATGCATCTGCACAAATGTATGATGATTATTTACATGGCATTACATTAACATTACTCCATTTTGGCCAGAGATCCGCAATTAACCAAGATGACATAAGGTGGACCTAAATTCAAATTACATGAAACGTGTAATAGGTCGGTCCTAAATCAAATTTTGTTGCTGCCAAAATAACATGATATCATGCGCTTCCACTAGAACCTTAACCTGGACCTATCTTAACACTCCACGCTACCTCCAGGTACTACATGCTACTAACCGTTGCCACATGCTTCTGGAACACCAACTAGTTGACAAACAAGCACAGAGAACCTTTTGTCACTTCAATCTTTTTGCATGGTAAACATATCTTCCGAAAACTCTGGAATATGATAAAACATGTGAAGGTATACTCTCCTTTCAAACCGCAGAGCTAAACTCGCACCCATAAGAGAATATAGACCATTACTGTATTGCCAGAGATAGCTTTCTGCTCTGAGAAACTGACTTCAAACATTCTGGGTCAGCCTTCTGGATTACCTCTACCATAGTGAATGGATGCATGCATGATATTGCAAGCCTACAGATGAATGTGTTGCTCACAAGGTGCACTGATAAGATAATTCAAGTACAATGCATTTAGTTCACTGTTCAACTAATACTACACAACACACTTCCAGGTCACCACTGTCACCATGAATGGGTGTAGAATGATACTATAGACAATCCTCAACTTCTTTTATCAATATAGCTAGCAATATATGCTTTTGCAGCTCAAAATGATACGACAGTATAATTACCAACACAAATTACTTCTCATTGATCTGCTGACCATATTCCTTTGACACCAGTGAGCACCTTTGACATCAATGACTAACATATGTTCAACATTGATATCTACCTCACACATAAGATTCATTCCCAATTGTCATTAAAATTGAAGTCCTTTAAACAATATAAGATTTTTAAATATGCCTATCAAATTTTTGCGTTAGGATAAAATTTGGACTATTGATATTTTGATAGGATGTTATTTTCAGGTGTAATGTAAAAGCATTGTATCTATTCTTTCAAAGACCCATAGAACATAGATTCTATCAAAGGTTTAAAAGCTCAAATTAGGTTGGCCATATCCTTGTGCATCTTCACTAATGAAACCTTTCTTATCTGTGAGGTTGAAAACAGTTACAAATTTTGTGTGCAAATTGAACGTCCCCAGGTGTAATGTAAAAGCATTGTATCTATTCTTTCAAAGACCCATAGACATAGATTCTATCAAAGGTTTAAAAACTCAAATCAGGTTGGCCATATCCTTGTGCATCTTCACTAATGAAACCTTTTCTTATCTATGAGGTTGAAAACAGTTACAAATTTTGTGTGCAAATTGAACGTCCCAAGGGGGGAGAATCTAAGACTAGTCCAACAATAGATCTTGTAACTTGTGTGACAGGTGTGATGGGTTCTCCATAGTGTTCCACAGGGATGCGTGCCCCCCCAAAAAAACCTCACATTTCCTAGATGTCCCCATCTCGGAGACTTGGGGACTTGGGGGGGAACGTCCCCCCACCAGCCCACCACCAACGCCACCATCCCACCACTAGCTTCATCGTCTCCAAGATGCTGCTAGGACTTTGAGGACACCGAAGGGGACTCCTAGTTGTCTCCAAGATGTATAATTTAAGAATTATACATCATTTTATAACTTTTTTTTTAAGTACTATATATATTTCAGCACCTTGTCGCCGTCCCCCCGCCATCTCCAAACTTAGGCCCTTGGTCCCCCCGTCACTGAAACCTATCCCCACATCCCCCCGTCAAGAAACTCCATGGAACTATGGTTCTCTATCAAACTCAAAAGAAAAAAAATTAAAAATTAAAAGACGAACTTGTATGTAAAGTTAGCCTCAAATTTTCAAAGGTAACTAGAAGATACTACTAGAAGGTTATCATGTGAGTTCACTCTTTTGATCTACATTTGCAACATTTAGCTTTGTCATTAAAATTAATTATTACAAGTTATTATTGTGAACATTTGACTTGTGTATATTTTCTGATATTTTCTATATATATATATACTATGATATGTTACAAATTGGCATAGTAAGGTTCATGGTTTAAATTGCTCATCTCTAACTAGCTCATTGTCTTTCACTCAAATTTCATAGGCAAACACAATGCTTTCAAGAAAGGATGCAGCTTGTTCTCATAGAATAGGAAATTACTAAATGTCTATCTGTATTATCGCCATGAATGTTTAGACAAAAGTGTATTTAAAAATGTTTTTGATGGGATAAAATAGGAGTATGATTCTGCTAACCTACCTGTACAATGATTCCTAGATATGATTTGGTCGACCTTACTCGGCAGGCATTAGCAAAACTTTCTAATCAGGTATTCAGGAATGCCGTGATAGCTTATAACCTCAACAATATTCAAGAAGTAGCTACACAAAGTCAAAAATTTCTAGGGATCATCACAGACCTGGATATCCTCTTATCTTCAGATGACAATTTTCTACTTGGGACATGGCTAGAAAGTGCTAAGCGGCAAGCAGTCAATCCAAGACAAATAAAGCAGGTAATAAAAAAGATCCAACTCCCTTAGGTGATTAATCAGAAGACACTCTGGTTAAATTATTCATATTTAACTTTTCACAGATAACTGCATGTTTACCTCACTGGAAATAGATTTAAACAATTTATATTCATGCCGAAAAAAGTAAAAACACTGTTTCTCTGCTGTTCTATATTGTTTTCTATAGATGCTGATTTTTAGGATGGACTTTATGCAGTATGAATGGAATGCAAGAACACAGGTGACAATGTGGTTTGATAATACCAAAGTGAATCAAAGCAAACTACATGACTATGGTATGTTGTGACGATATTTCTTTCACAAATACTTGCAATTTGAGAGTTCTTGCATTTTTGTTTTACCATATGTTTCATCTTTACTTGTTTTTACAGATCTGCTTATGAATTCATTAGTTGTTACTATAAAGTATAAACTAATAAATATATTTATGTTTTCTCTCAGCAAACAAATATTGGAGTGGGCTCTTACGAAACTATTATTTACCACGAGCATCGATCTATTTTGACTATTTGCTAGAGAGCATAAAAGAGAACAAGTCCTTTCCATTGGATATGTGGAGAAAGAATTGGATAAAGTTTTCCAATAAATGGCAAGAAGATACAGATCTATATTCTGTCAAAGCTGAAGGAAATGCCCTTAACATTTCACGAGCATTGTTTCAGAAGTACTTTAAAGAATAAATAATAATTTCTGTACAGAACATGTTTTCTGTCTTCTTGTTGCCAAATCTATAATTGCTTCGAGTCAAAAGGTACATAACATTTCAAGTGAAACCTCTACTATTGAAGCTCTCCTTTCAACATGAGAAAATACTATTTTGCATTAATGCAGCTTCATTGGCATTGTTATTGATGTTCTTTGACAAACACTGAATTGCGAGCATTATTTGCATGCAGCATAAGCTAATAGTGTTGTCGGTTGTCATAAAGGATAGCCTTATTGGATGTATTTATGGGGTTGTATGATAAGTCTAAATCAAGGACATTAAAAAAATTGATAATTTTGGGCTTGAATTTGATACCAATCATGGTAGTCCCTATAAGATGAAGTATATTATTGTAAAAACTAAAACAATTATGATATGGCTGATGAATGTTCTTGTGGCTAATACAAAGGTTTTGAATACCCTCGTAGTTACAATTTTTATGGCATCCCCTTCATTAACCACACTACATTTCATACCATTATTATAATGCATGCTTTTATGTAAAGGGAAAAACAAGCATGGTCTTGAAGGATAAAGTCAAACAGCATCAAGAGGTCAAAGTTTGTCAATGAACCATCATTAGAAAAATTGGATCTATGAATAACCTCGAGTGCATCTTGTTGGTGCTCAAACATGTAATCCCAAAAATCCTAGACTTGTGCCAATACCTAGGACCAAGGGTGTGTCAACAAAAGTGATGGGTAAAGCTTATGATCAAATAACACCATTAATGAACCAATTGATAAGGATGGGTAACTCCTATTTTAGGTTCTGCTAGACCAAGGGAGATTTTCCTTGAGGTGTGCTTTCTAGAGATAACTGAAATAAATGATAAAATTGACTTTGAGACAAGTTATACCAAACTTATAAGAAACTCCTATTCAACTATCACTAACCACCTATACGATGGTTTAGCTTGAAACAAAGATTTCACACCTCCATAAGTAGATGTGCTAACCGTGCAAAGATTAAAACGTCTCTTCATATCCCTTGATCTTTTGATGCAATATCTCACTTTATACATGGATGTGGCAAGAACAGCAATACATAATTCAACGTAAATGGTAGTTGTGAGAAACATAAACACTATCCAACAAGAAGGCAATGAAATCGTACAATGCAGAGGACCAAGTCTGTTACTGCTACCAATGGTTGATGATTTGTTGTTTTCTATAAATGTGGTGAGATGATAGCAAGTTGAAACATTATTGTAGATGGGTGTCTTTATTTTGTATAGCAGCAGAGTCAAGATTTCACCACTCAAAGACATTAGCTAAGTGGAACCTAAAGTGACATCTTAGAGAAGATGGCTATAATGACCATACTTAATGGCTTACACATAAATTAGACTCGACATATTCAAATTGCAAGCAACTGTTTTTGTAGGATAACCAAAGAACACAACTTATAATCCATTAACAAACACATACACTTCCTGTGCACCTTTGATAGGATGCCTTGCAAAAACACTTGTAAGGAGTTTTGCAGCCTTCTCGTTGACAAATCAATTAAAGACAACATTCAAATCAGCAACTATGATCAAGAAAATCAAATTGCCCATAGATGAGCACAATAGTGTATACCATTTGTGGGGCATTCTGATATTCGTCTAAAATCATGTCTTTAGAAAATAATGATTTAAGCCTAGAGGGACTACATCTAAGCAGGTTATATCAAACTCCTATAGGCTTAAAACAAGCATGAGAGTCTCATTTGTAGCTATCAAACTATTGGCAAAAAATTAATTTTGCTTCAGCTTTTGGGAGATCAAATGAAGTTGTTTGAAAATGTCATTTTGTAAGTATGTAGTCCTTAATAATAGTTGTACAAAAATGATAATATAGATTATGTTCTTTTAATATTTTTTTTAATTTTATAATGAATGAAGGTACATTATAAAAGAATAGAGATTTATTTTCAAGATACTATGAAAAGTAACATTGTTAGAAAAAGTAACTATGGAAAGGTATATTGTTTGAAGGGCAAAGGAATGGAATCAAAGAGTCGGCCTGAGAATGTAGACAATCCTTTTGTTGAGCCTTTGAATTGGGAAAAGATAAATCGGGATGTTGTGATTAGGTTGGTGGAGGATGGTACGAGCAATTTTTGATCGTTGTTTAAATGGTTGTTCTCGGAGGTCAAGGAACTCAATGCCAAGTTGAATGAGTTGCAGAATATTAGTGTGGTTCTGGTTAATTGTAACAAAGAGGAATGGATTGTGCATAGTAAGGTTAAAACCATGAATGTTGTTCTTGAAAAGTTGGTGGCAGATGTTGATAAAATGGGTAGGGATCATGAGGATAGGCTGGTTTCTTGGAGGAAAAGTCAATAAAATTTGTAATGATTTGAGTATTGTTGTGCATATTAGTAATCAGTCTCTCTATACAAGTGCTAAGGGGCTTACTATGTTGAATGGAAAAGCCCTTAGGTAGACTGGTAAACCGTTGAACCTCGATGAGAATGTGGAGGTGATTGTTGATGTTAATCAAAAGAATCAAATGGAAAAGAGCATGGATGAGGGGTTGTGTGTTTGAACCAAAAGCAAAACCAAAAAGAGGGTTGCTATTCCTCTCTAGGAGCTTGAATAAGTGGTGGAGATGCATGATAATGTGATTTGTTGTACCCCAAATTAAAAAAATTGCTACACTTAAGCATTTTGAAGAAATGAGTCAAAATCTTGTTAAATCTGTCAAAAAGGTCAAAATTGGGGTTTGCATGTCTTACATGAGGGTTAAGAACTTAGAATTTTCAAAATCTAACAATCTAGGTCAGCTCAGAGCGACCAAATCAATAAAACCCAAATTTCAATTTTTCAATCTTGAATTTTAGGAAAAAAATTATTTTTAGCAGTTTTCTAAAAATAGAAAAAAAAATTCGATTTTTCTAAGTTTCTTTTGAAATGGATGTTGGCAAAATTTTCTAAAAATAGAAAGTTTGGCTTCTAGGGTTGAGACTGATTTTGATTCACTCAAAATACTTCCTCATCAGGTTGGTCAATCAGAATCACAAAAAGATCAATTTTGCCCTAATGGGTATATTCTGCTTTTTCAGGAGCACCGAGGTCATCAATGGAGGTCAGTCAGTTGCCAAGCGTCAAAATCAAACGTTCAAGCACTGAACAAAAGTTGCTAATGATGAACGTGCACGAAAAACGGAGAATGGAGAAAGGAAGTTGTCAAAGTTGAAAAATGTGAAATTTTGGCTGACACTGGAGACTCCAGGCACCCCTACTCAGTTTAGGCACCCAAACACTCATGTCTTAGAAAAATTTCATCATTGGCAGTCGAGGCCAAAGCTAGCACGTTAAACGAAGGAAGAAATTGAAAAGTTTAGAAAATATTCTAACACCGCCAACCATGGGCACCCCCGGAAGAAATAGTTGCCCATCTTTTCAAGGCATCAGATGATGGAGTTAGGGTTTATGCTCCCAGGCAATGTTGTTCAGATTCTTCTCAGCTCTGCAATGAGTCTATCAACTTAGTCATCTGACGAACCAATCATCCAAAATTCGAGATTGATCAAAGAGGTCTCAACCAAGAAGCAGAATGCAAATCACGGAAAATGTAAAAAATATTCTAACTCTGGTGAAGTTGGGCACACCAGCTAGCCAAGGGCGCCCAAGCTTTTGATGCCTCAAATCAACTTTTCTGCAGATGAAACTCCCAGAAGACCCCTCTCGAAATCCTTAAAGCTTTTCGACAAGTCCAGTCTTCAATCTATCAGAGCTCTAAATCATCCGAAATGGCAAGATCATCTGAAACAGAGGAGATAAGCTTGAAAGCCGAAAAATGTAAGAAAATGGTTGTCTAGTGAACATGGGCGCCCCTGGAGAAGATAGGCGTCTAGGGTTTTGGGACCTTAGATAGCAGTTTCAGCAGTTGCAGTCTCCACGATCATCTCGTCAGATCTTGCCAAGTTATCCAATGGAGGAGTCAGCTAGTCGATCTAATCAGTTTAACTCCCGGAATCGAGAATTCTTCAAAAGATCATAAAACAAGCAAAAACTTGATAACCACAAAAATGGCTAACACTAAGGAAGATGAGCGCCCCTGGAGGAAATAGGCGCCCATCATTTTGAAGGTCAAAATTATGTTTTTGTCCAAAGTTGCCTCCAAGATAATCTTCTTAGAATTAGTAAGGCTCCACGATGGATCACTCCGTCAGTTCATAGGATCCTTCGAGCGTCCGGAAATCAAAGACAGATGGAAAAAAAAATCAAGCAAAAAGTTGAAATTTCAAGAAAATTGGCTAAGTATGGAGAAGAAAAGCGCCCAGGAGGAGAATGGCACCCAAGGCTCAATGCCTTAGTCATTTTTCCAAATTTGTATCATTCAGCATTCAAATAACGTCTACGTTCGATGAACCTGCCCGGGATAGACTCCGAAAGTTTTAAAACAGAAAGAAAGCAGATTTTTCTCAACCTCAACTTATTTAAGGAGATTTTGTCTTTCATTATTCATTTTTGCAGGTTGGAGTCCAGAGCAAAAAGATTTTCTCTTTTTTCTCAACGAAGATTTGAAGACCCAAACGACATGTTTTTTCGGTGTTCTTTGTGTTTTTGAGATCAGTGAGCAAGGAGGAACGCTTTTTTGTGATCCAAACTCCTAGGGCGTTGCTTTTTCAAAACAGCCACTCAACTTTTTTCATTTCTGATCACATGGGTCTCTTCGCTTTTTCATCCTCTTGAACATTGGGAAATTTTTCCCTCTTCTAGAAACTGCTTTTTGGCTGCTTTTTCAAGATGAATTTAGCTTTCTCAATTTCTGAGCATCTGGGTTTCTTCGGAATGTGATTTTCTACAAAACCCATGTCCCAGCTTTTTTTGGATAAATTGATTTTTCAAGGCAGATCAACATTTTATTTTCAATAGCATTCTTCACTCGAAATCGGGAAACAAATCAGCATTTAGCGGATATGATCAAGATATAAAGCAGCTTTCTTCCTAGCTTTCTTTTTATTCTCATCTTAATTCTTATCCACTCTTTGGAGAAGAAAAAGAAAACAAATGTAAAAGTTGGCATTTCCTGTTTTTCATGCTTTCTTAAGTTTTCATAGGTGTTAGATGCTTATCTTCTTTTAGTTTTAGAAATAAAGTTTGCATGTTGGCAAGTATTAGTTGTAAAAGCAAGGAGATTTTAGGGTTCCCTACTCCTCTGCTTAGTTATAAATAAGCGCAGCCTTGCCCATTTTTCTTTAACCATGCTTGTGATAATAAATTGTTGAGCCTGTATTGCCTGCGAGTTGTTATTGTTTAGTTCCAGTTAACTTTGTGTTAAGAACAAGTTTGCATGCCTCTTTTAGTTGCAAATCCTTGTTCAGTGCATATATCTTGTGAAGTGTTGATTTGGTTCGATTGCATGTTGCATGTATTTTTCTACAACATGTTGTCCCAGAGGTGTAATCTTTTGTTCTTGAGATTTGAGAAAATAAAATCTTGTGTCTGCTTTTTTGCCCTGATATAATGTCTCAGATTTTCGTCTTATGTGTTAGGGTTAGAAGGCAGATATATAACAAGTTAAATGCATATTTGAACAACACACATAGAAGACAACACAGAGAATTTAATGTGGTTCACCCAATCTGGGCTACATCCACAAAACTGTAGCCATCCAATGATTTTATTATCCAGCGCAAGACCTATTACAATATTGTGAATAATACCATGCTACAACTCTTCATCCCAGCCTCTTATAACAAGCTTTTAGAAGCTTCCAGAAAATTAGGGTTTAAAAAGTCGACCTTTTTCTTGTTCGAAAATCAAAGACAAATGGAAAAAAAATCAAGCAAAAAGTTGAAATTTCAATAAAATTGGCTAAGTATGGAGAAGAAAAGCGTCCTAGGAGGAGAATGGCGCCCAAGGCTCAATGCCTTAGTCATTTTTCCAAATTTTTATCATTTAGCATTCAAATAATGTCTACGTTCGATGAACCTGCTCGGGATAGACTTTGAAAGTTTTAAAACAGAAAGAAAGAAAAAATTTCTCAACTTCAACTTATTTGAGGAGATTTTGTCTTTCATTATTCATTTTTGCAGGTTGGAGTCCAAAGCAAAAAGATTTTCTCTTTTTTCTCAACAAAGATTTGAAGACCCAAACGACATGTTTTTTCGGTATTCTTTGTGTTTCTGAGATCAGTGAGCAAGGAGGAACGCTTTTTTGTGATCCAAACTCCTAGGGCGTTGCTTTTTCAAAACAGCCACTCAACTTTTTTCATTTCTGATCACATGGGTCTCTTCGCTTTTTCATCCTCTTGAACATTGGGAAATTTTTCCCTCTTCTAGAAATTGCTTTTTGGCTGCTTTTTCAAGATGAATTTAGCTTTCTCGATTTCTGAGCATCTGGGTTTCTCCGGAATGTGATTTTCTACAAAACCCATGTCCCAACTTTTTCTGGATAAATTGATTTTTCAAGGCAGATCACCATTTTATTTTCAGTAGCATTCTTCACTCGAAATCGGGAAACAAATCAGCATTTAGCGGATATGATCAAGATATAAAGCAGCTTTCTTCCTAGCTTTCTTTTTATTCTCATCTTAATTCTTATCCACTCTTTGGAGAAGAAAAAGAAAACAAATGTAAAAGTTGGCATTTCCTGTTTTTCATGTTTTCTTAGGTTTTCATAGGTGTTAGATGCTTATCTTCTTTTAGTTTTAGAAATAAAGCTTGCATGTTGGCAAGTATTAGTTGTAAAAGCAAGGAGATTTTAGGGTTCCCTACTCCTCTGCTTAGTTATAAATAAGGGCAACCTTGCCCATTTTTCTTTAACCATGCTTGTGATAATAAATTGTTGAGCCTGTATTGCCTGCGAGTTGCTATTATTTAGTTTTAGTTCACTTTGTGTTAAGAACAAGTTTGCATGCCTCTTTTAGCTACAAATCCTTGTTCAGTGCATGTATCTTGTGTTAAGTGTTGATTCGGTTTGATCGCATGTTGCATGTATTTTTCTACATGTTGTCCCAGAGGTGTAATCTTTTGTTCTTGAGATTTGAGAAAATAAAGTCTTGTGCCTGCTTTGCTGCCCTGATATAATGTCTCATATTTTCGTCTTATGTGTTATGTGGTAGAGTTAGAAGGAAAATATATAACAAGTTAAATGCAAATACATACATAGAAGACAACACAGAGAATTTAACATGGTTCACCCAATCTGGGCTACATCCACAAAACTACAGCCATCCAATGATTTTATTATCCAATGCAAAACCTATTACAATATTGCAAATAATGTCATGCTACAACTCTTCATCCTAGTCGCTTATAACAAGCTTTTAGAAGCTTCCAGAAAATTAGGGTTTACAAAGTCAGCGTTTTTCTTGTCCGAAAATCAAAGACAAATGGAAAAAAAAATCAAGCAAAAAGTTGAAATTTCAAGAAAATTGGCTAAGTATGGAAAAGAAAAGCGCCCCAGGAGGAGAATGGCGCCCAAGCCTCAATGCCTTAGTCATTTTTCTAAATTTTTATCGTTCAGCATTCAAGTAACGTCTACGTTCGATGAACTTGCCCGGGATAGACTCCGAAAGTTTTAAAACAGAAAGAAAGCATATTTTTCTCAACCTCAACTTATTTAAGAAGATTTTGTCTTTCATTACTCATTTTTGTAGGTTGGAGTCTAAAGCAAGAAGATTTTCTCTTTTTTTCTCAACGAAGATTTGAAGACCCAAACGACATGCTTTTTCAGTGTTCTTTGTGTTTCTGAGATCAATGAGCAAGGAGGAACGCTTTTTTTTGCTCCAAACTCCTAGGGCGTTGCTTTTTCCAAATAGCCACTCAACTTTTTTCATTTTCGATCACATGGGTCTCATCGCTTTTTCATCCTCTTGAACATTGGGAAATTTTTCCCTCTTCTAGAAAC
This sequence comes from Sequoiadendron giganteum, assembly GCA_007115665.2. Classification (NCBI taxonomy): domain Eukaryota; kingdom Viridiplantae; phylum Streptophyta; class Pinopsida; order Cupressales; family Cupressaceae; genus Sequoiadendron; species Sequoiadendron giganteum. Next base: position 622,116,338 of record CM021101.1, on the reverse strand, counting down.
TACTTTTTGGTCGCTTTTTCAGGATGAATTTAGCTTTTTCAGTTTCTGAGCATCTGGGTTTCTCCGGAACGTGATTTTCTACAAAACCCATGTCCTAGCTTTTTCTGGAGAAATTGTTTTTTCAAGGCAAATCAACATTTTATTTTCAGCAGCATTCTTCACTCGAAATCAAGAAACAAATCAGCGTTTGGCAGATATGATTGAAATATAAAGCAGCTTTCATCTAGAAGCTTTCTTCCTAGCTTTCTTTCTATTCTCATCTTAATTCTTATCCACTCTTTGGAAAAGAGAAAGAAAACAAATGTAATAGTTGGCATTTCCTGTTTTTCGTGCTTTCTTAGGTTTTCATAGGTGTTAGATGTTTATCTTCTTTTAGTTTTAGAAATAAAGCTTGCATGATGGCAAGTATTAGGGGTGATCCCACAATAGTAATTTACAATTTTTGGCCAAACTGGACACTACAATTATTATTTTTAACTAAATATTCATATTTGGGCATCTATAGTGGCTAAACCGTGAGGAATTTGAAGATGATGAAAACTAGAGTCTCATCACATTTTGTCTGTAGATTCTAAAAAAAAAAAATTCAAAATTTTCGGAATCAGATTGCACTTTTTTTTTCATCTCCCACGAAAATTGGTTTTTTTTAAAAAACAACATTTTTAAAAAGTGATGCTCACCGTATACAACATAACTTTTTTTGTATAAAGCATAAAATTCTAATTTTTTCAAATTTAGATTTGTAACTATGATATCTAGCACTTGCATTTGGTCTTATAGTTTTTTATTGAATATTTTTTCCTTAATCAAGTTTCGAAGTCAAACCAATTGCAATTCAGACATAGGCGGACTATAAACAACATAACTTTTTATGTATGTATTGAAATTCAATTTTAGTTTTTTTAATGGATCAAGGATATCAATACCCAGCCTCAACGTATTTTTAAAAAATTTATTTTGATAATCTGCTATTTTTCAACATGTGCAAAACAAAGAGCTTGATTTTCGGTGAAAAACCTATGTTTGATAAAACTAAAAAAACACCTACATAATAAAACCAAAACATATTAAAATTTAATTCGTTAGATAGCTCGTTCTGAGGACTACCATCTTCCAGTTGGGTTTGTGAAGTATCCTCCATTTTCATCCTCAACCCGAGCTTCAAAGGGCAGAATTCTGCTAAAATTTGGTGGAAGAGGGGGGGAAGGGCAAAGGGGTTCGATAACCCCTTCGCTTGAAAGGGTGAAGGGGGGTTTGTTCGAAGGGGGGTTCGCTCGAACCCCCCTTTATTTTGAATTCCCCATAAGGGAACATGGCATCACAGGGTTTGAGCGAACCCACCATGCAAAAGGGGGTTTGCTCGAACTAGGGGTTCGACCGAACCCCTCTTTTGGGTTCGTGCGAACCCCCTAGTTCGAATGAACCCTTTAAAACATGAAATTTTCAATGCATGAGAATTTTCTCAAATTTCCTTCCTCATAAAAATTGTACACCACTATTATGAGTTTACCCTTAGTTGTAAAAGCAAGGAGATTTTAGGGTTCCCTACTCCTCTTCTTAGTTATAAATAAGGGCAACCTTGCCCTTTTTTCTTTAACCGTGCTTGTGATAACAAATTGTTGACCCTGTTTTGCCTGTGAGTTGTTATTGTTTAGTTTTAGTTCACTTTTTGTTAACAAGTTTGCATGCCTCTTTTAGCTACAAATCCTTGTTCAGTGCATGTATCTTGTGTTAAGTGTTGATCTGGTTTGATCGCATGTTGCATGTATTTTGCTACATGTTGTCCCAGAGGTGTAATCTTTTGTTCTTGAGATTTGAGAAAATAAAGTTTTGTGCCTGCTTTGCTGCCCTGATATAATGTCTCAGATTTTTGTCTTATGTGTTATGTGTTAGGGTTAGAAGGCAGATATATAACAAGTTAAATGCATATTTGAACAACACACAGAGAATTTAACGTGGTTTACCCAATTTGGGCTACATCCACAAAATCGGAGCCATCCAATGATTTTATTATTTAGTGCAAAACCTATTACAATATTGCGAATAATGCCATGCTACAACTCTTCATCCCAGCCGCTTATAACAAGCTTTTAGAAGCTTTCAGAAAATTAGGGTTTACAAAGTCGGCCTTTTTCTTGTCTGGAAATCAAAGACAAATGGAAAAACAAATCAAGCAAAAAGTTGAAATTTCAAGAAAATTGGCTAAGTATGGAGAAGAAAAGCACCTCGGGAGGAGAATGGTGCCCAAGGCTCAATGCCTTAGTCATTTTTCCAAATTTTTATCATTCAGCATTCAAATAACGTCTACGTTTGATGAACCTACCCGGGATAGACTCTAAAAGTTTTAAAACAAAAAGAAAGCAGATTTTTCTCAACTTCAACTTATTTAAGGAGATTTTGTCTTTCATTATTCATTTTTGCAGGTTGGAGTCTAGAGCAAGAAGATTTTCTCTTTTTTCTCAACGAAGATTTCAAGACCCAAACGACATGCTTTTTCGGTGTTCTTTGTGTTTCTAAGATCAGTGAGCAAGGAGGAACGCTTTTTTGAGCTCCAAACTCCTAGGGCGTTGCTTTTTCAAAACAGCGACTCAACTTTTTCCATTTCTGATCACATGGGTCTCTTTGTTTTTCCATCCTCTTGAACATTGGGAAATTTTTCCCTCTTCTACAAACTGCTTTTTGGCCTCTTTTTCAAGATGATTTTGGCTTTTTTAGTTTCTAAGCATCCGGGTTTCTCTGGAACGTTATTTTCTACAAAACTCGTATCCCAGCTTTTTCTGGAGAAATTGTTTTTTCAAGGCAGATCAACATTTTATTTTCAACAGCTTTCTTCACTTGAAATCAGGAAATAAATCAGCGTTTGGCGGATATGATCGAGATATAAAGCAGCTTTCATCTAGAAGCTTTCTTCCTAGCTTTCTTTCTGTTCTCATCTTAATTCTTATCCACTCTTTGGAGAAGAGAAATAAAACAAATGTAATAGTTGGCATTTCCTATTTTTCATGCTTTCTTAGGTTTTCATAGGTGTTAGATGCTTATCTTCTTTTAGTTTTAGAAATAAAGCTTGCATGTTGGCAAGTATTAGTTGTAAAAGCAAGAAAATTTTAGGTTTCCCTACTCCTCTGCTTAGTTATAAATAAGGGCAGCCTTGCCCATTTTTCTTTAACCGTGCTTGTGATAACAAATTGTTGAGCTTATTTTGCTTACGAGTTGTTATTGTTTAGTTTCAATTCACTTTGTGTTAAGAACAAGTTTGCATGCCTCTTTTAGTTGCAAATCCTTGTTCAATGCATGTATCTTGTGTTAAGTGTTGATCTGGTTTGATCGCATGTTGCATGTATTTTTCTACAACATGTTGTCCTAGAGGTGTAATCTTTTGTTCTTGAGATTTGAGAAAATAAAGTTTTGTGCCTACTTTGCTGCCCTAATATAATGTCTCAGATTTTCATCTTATGTGTTATGTGTTAGGGTTAGAAGGCAAATATATAACAAGTTAAATGTAGATTTGAACAACACACATAGAAGACAACACAGAGAGTTTAACGTGGTTCACCCAATCTGGGCTACATCCACAAAACCGCAGCCATCCAATGATTTTATTATCCAGTGAAAAACCTATTACAATATTGCGAATAATGCCATGCTACAACTCTTCATCCCAGCGGCTTATAACAAGATTTTAGAAGCTTCCAAAAAATTAGGGTTTACAAAGTCGGTCTTTTTCTTTTTCGGTGACAGCGAAAAAAAGGTAAAAACATGAAGAGTGTATAGTACTAAAAAATGTACAGTATAGCATGATCAGTCGCCACATACCAACATTATGCTTATATGATCTTTATCTCAGCTTGCATTGAAAGTAAGTAGATGTGTGTTGAGAGAAAAGTTTATTTCAGTATTTATGTCAGAAAATCATACCTTGTTTATTTTTAACTCTCATGCTCTACATTTACTTGAATAGTTAGAAACGCCATTAGAGTAGGTTTAGTCGTAGTTGAACTTCCAAAAGAGAAAACCTTAGCTACGGTGCTTGAGATTTATAACCTTGTGCTCTTAGTTGAACAAAAAGATAGGCAAATTAGTTTTAATTTACTTTCTTTAGCATAATCAGCATATGAGGGAGCTTCCCCCCCGAATGTGAAGAGCAGGTTACTACACATAGTTGTCTATTTCCAAACCGCATACCAGAGGTGTGATTTGAAATGCCAACATAATCTCCAGCAATTTAAATGCGACCAAGATTTTAGACCATTTGTAGTAGTTTTTGTTGGTTAGGCTTTTTAGCTGATGTATTGTTGTTGGTATAGTTGTTTGTTTGTCTAGGTTCATCTTTTAACAGCTTGTTTTTGCTTTTTGGGGCTATTTGGTGTTTAATGTATTATCTTTAAGTAGTCTTTTCTTGATATACAAGGTTTTGGGATCCCTTATGTTGATGTTACAGCGTCGGGTCTCTTACTTCCAGCGGCTATAATAAATAAAAGAGGAATAAATTAAATAATAGCCTTTAGCTATTTAATTTATTATAGATCGAATTTAAGTGAAGGGGCGCTTCACTTCATTAAAGAAATAATATTTATTATTTATTCTTGGCCGACCTATTTAATTATTTTTATTTCTTAATGAGGCCGACCTCATGAAGAGTCACATTGTTTTGTATAAATACAAGGTGATGATCATCAAGTTCATTCATTCATATTCGCATTCCTAGAAGAAGTTCGCACTTGAGCAGCAGATCATCATCTTGTTACAGCAGATCGAATTCAAGGAGAAACATATTCATTTTGTATCTTTGCATCTAAGAGAGGTGCTATTATTCATTGTATCGAATTTGGCATTGTGTTGTGTCTGAGTTGTAAGCAGATTTTTGCTCTTATTCCTTGAATATATAAGCGATATATTTGTTGGGTTTTTCTCCCTCGAGTAGGAGGGTTTTCCTAGGGTATCTTGTTGTGCATATTGTCTTATGTGTTGCATTTTCTAAATGCTTTCATTTCTGATCCTAAAACTAACACCTTCAAAACCTGCTTTTCCTAATAAAAAACATTGTTAGAAAAATCTCAAAAATTGCACTGCTCTTTACATAAATGTCTTTGTCTTAATAGAAATTAGAACTTTAATTTTAATATATATGTACAAAGATAAGTGTGTTATGAAATAATATGGATCTAAATTTTTTGTTAGTACAAATTCAAAAAATAATAAATGAAATATTTAAGAATTATGTACTAAAAGTTGGATTTAATGATATGTGAATGAAATATCCTCCCTCCAAATGGATATGTGTTAACTGAAAACTGCATGTGTGTTTGCTTGTGGTTTTATAATTTTTGTTGAGTTTTGAGTTTTTTGATGAAAAGTTTGCCGAAATGCAATGAAAATGCAAAATAAGGAAATACTAAAGCAAATATAACAACTATCCAATCTGATTTATTATTGCTTTGCAATTACAAAGGACATCATACTTGGAGGTTGAAAAAGAAATATATTGCAAGTATGAAAACTCTTATAACAGCAGACTGTTAACCCTTGTCTTGGACACCACCTTCTACAAACAGATTTCTCCACCACAAAATTGATGCATAATGTTTAATGTGTTACCTAGTTTGTCATACAATTTTTTTTTGCAGATTTTGCCCTTTTTACTGTTTTGGACATTTCGTCAATCAGTTTACTGTGTTGTTTCTAATTTGCTCGTAAATGAACTAATGTTACCCAGTCCAAGCACACATTAATCATTCTTCAATTACAAGAAATGGATATCACTGATTTGAAAGATAGTATAGTTCATACAAAACTATTGCAAGAGCAATCTCAGGGAAATAATATATATTTCATTATTTATTTTTTGGTAGGTAAATATATATTTCATTATTACTTTCCATAAAATCTGAATATTTACATTTCACAACTCACAATAGCACTATGAATGAATTACAAGATTATAATTCAGTTTATAACTCTGACCTGGAAGTGCTGCTTTTTCCACTCAGCAAATACACACAACAATGTGGTTCGTCCTGTAGCACTCTTTGGTACATTCAATAGTGATGCTTGTATTATAAATGAACTTCCAATAACTTAGACCTGACCTGCTCGTTACCTCTCTTCGCACCGTTATAATTAGCGCAAATATCTTTACTGGTTGTTGCGATGGGAAGTTTTCATGTGCCATGCAGAAATTTGGATTGGAATTCTCATGACTTCGTTTCATCACAAGAGTCGTATTGGAGGAAAGAAGTTCATTTAAAGATTGAAGTAACGCCACGTTCTCTCATGAAGTGCTACTGAATATTGAACTGAAGTAGCCGATATAACTAAAGGAGATTTCATTAATATAATATTTTAAAAGGGACCACAAAACCACACATCTCCCGATTCCAATTCATATCTCCCCAATATAATATGGAAATAGCAATTAAAATGACTATAATTTGTCGAAAGCTTAAATATTTAAAGGCGGCTCCAAATATCAAATTCCCGATGCTTCACGGCACGGTTAGATTGCTCCACGTCACTCCAATATTTTACCAACTTCCTTGTATTCTGTCGACCCAGTCCATAATCAAAACCTTCCATTAAACAAAGGCTCCTATTCTAAATTCATACAATATACCATTTTCAAAGTGGTGTTACAATTCTTTATGACTTCCGTTACTTCTTCCAAAGGCCGAATGACTTCCCTGACATACAACCGACCACCCTTATCAAGATTCCCAAGGCTTCACGGCTCTAGCAAATATCTACCGCTGTAAATTCCATCAACGGCAGTTTGAACTGGACAAACATACCATGAACCTCTTTGTCCTCGTTCCAACCGGAATAAATATGAAATAGACGATAATTGTCTGGGCAGTAGTAAACAACGGCGGTAGATCTCAAAGAATTCGAGTTTTTTTCTATTCCTGATTCCTTCAGGCTACACCACGATGCTCCCAATGAGAATTTAATATCATTTCACTTCCACAAAGCTATCTAGTGGCATCAAAATAATCTTTTATTCTTACCAAGCCCTTTATTTAACTCATCCAGAAATGTTTTCAAAGCATGCCAACTCCCGAAATAATCTCGCGCCAACTCAAGCACCTGAATAGATGCCGTTAGTCTGAACCTGCTTACAGAATAATCCTGAGTGTTGCGTTTTCAAGAATAACTCGATCTTACTTTAAAGAAAAGTATCCATTCAGATTCCCCTACTCCTTTGAGGCTTCATATGATCTCAACACCATTGACTAAGCTTTATTCTTGTATAAATCTCCAATGGTCTTCCGCCAAACTCAGATATTAATAAAATAAATCTCCTTTAATTCACCACGGCAATCTGTCTTCTTCGATATGCTATCAAACTCCTGAAGGTAATGTGTTTGGGACTTGAAATCCCAATCCAATCATGAAAGTGACGTTAGACTTATAAAAAATTGCATTGAATCTTTACGTGAGTCTAGACTTGTTCGGCCACAGTGCAACAGTCATGTTTGAAGATAAAATATACAGCCACTATTCCATCCTGGAATGATATGCCAAAGTAAACAGAGCTGGAACTCCAAAAATGGGCTATATATCCCAGTGATAAATTTCCTCTAACCTGGAATAAGGAACTGTACGGCTGGAAAGAAGAATAAAATACTACTCAGACCAACATACAAACTGCAAGATTCTTTCTCTCTGAAAACTCTCTACAAGAGACCTCACAATTCTTTCAAAATCTGATAACAATATGCTCAATTGTGAAATCTGAACTAATTCTACCCATTAAGAATTGGGTTTTCGTCCAATTTTCAGAACCTAAGGTTTTGCGTCCTCAAGCTCTTGAAAACCAAGTTTTTCTAATCCAAAATCAACCAAGCCTTTTGCAAATGAGCTCACCAAAACTTTTATTCTTTTCCCTCACGTAACTGCTCCTATCTTCTTGAATTCTCCTTTATTTCCAACTTTTAATTTTAATTCATTCCTTGTTTTAAATTTCAAAAGTAAATTTATTTAATTTATTTTAACTTTCCAAAACGTAAGTTACTTTTGTTCCATTAAATAATTAATTTAAGTTGCCTTAATATTTCAACCTCCTAGACAACTTTAAATTAATTATTTAATTTATGCTGACTCAAAATTGGGGACAATACAGTCTGCCCTTCTCAAATATTGCTTGTCCTCAAGCAATGTCAGCACAACAACAAACCACCTATTTGAGACAACCCGAAACCAACTGTTATTCCAGGATCCCAAACCAATCTCTGAAAGTAGCCACCAAGCTACCGTTGCACCACTCTGATAAAGTTCATCAGCTCATCATACCAACACCGAACTCGGCATACCCATAATCTTACGAAGCAAACAACCTATGGCTCCAAACTGAAACCACATTGATACATGAACCCCTTATTGACTAAATAATCTAACCAAGCCACCTGTTTGCTAGTAACATAATTCTTGTGTTGGTTGATTAAGAAATGAACAACAGCAACAAATCTGAAATTTTTCCTAAAACCCATCCATGAAAAAGAGTCTGGAAGTTTACCTGGATCCCATACCTTGGATTCTTCATCAAACATAGCACTAGAATTGGGTAGAGTTTCATCCTTCATCATATGATAACCCAAATTATATAGAGGTAATGGGTTGTTGCTTACAATCATAAAGTTGGCATCTAATTCATACCTTTCATTAGTGTATTCATGGATCTCATGCACACCTTCTCCCACTTCAAGATGGTCATCATTATTCACATTTCCAAGAGATATATCACTCCCATACTAAGACAATAGGTTGTTGTCAGCACTCAAAATTCACGTAATCTTCATCACTTTCAATGATGTCATCATAGTTTTCATGCATACCTTCTTCCATTCCCAATCGCTCATCATTACTTGTTGATTCCTGAAATGTATTGTACTGAAATCTGCCCTCATTACCTATCATATCCGATGTATCACGGTTGCAATTTGTACCTTCATTTGAAAATTGATTCTCAAAATTCAAGAATTTAGTTTCTTGATGTGGGTTCCAATCATTTTCAGCATATCGAATCTCTCCAATATGAGGAATACTAGAATCGTAACACATTGTTTCACATTTATGAAGCTTCTCAATCCATTCAACAATTTTCTTAGTCTCCATTATTCTTGCATCACCTTCTTGCTCATTGGATGTAGCTACAGTAAGAGTAGAATTTTCTGCTTTGTATAAAGAAAAATGAGCCATACTTAACTATAAACTATTATCACCAGCCTCATTTTCCTTTCTTCAGCATACTTGAACGGAAGACCTCTGTCCATCAGCAATTGCAAGTAATATGATTTCATCATTTCCAAAGCTTTTTTGATAGAGTACAAGTGAGTATGAGAGACTCCCCTTGCAACTCCCTTTTTCCTCTCCTCAATTTGGGCTTCCCAAATGAGTTATTTAACATATTTGTGAGTATCATCTGCCCTTGTTAACACTTGCACCACTTTTTCATCTGTAACAACCAGCTAGTCTTTCAAATCTTGCAACGCCAAAGGCATTTGATCAAACTCATCAATGTGAGTAGGGTTGCCACACATTAAATTTTTTGTTTTGCTTCCATTTGTAGGAACCATATCATTCTCAACATCATTGTATTCACCAGTTGATGCCTTGCAATCCTCATGTGAAAATGTTGGGACAGCGTTATGGTCAAACACATTATCCTCAAAGGAACAAGGCTTACCAAAAACAATCTCTACATCACCAACAAAAAGTCTTTTACATACCTCACTTGTAGAAGCATCAAGTAATTTTTTTTCCTCAATGTCTTTGGTATTATGCAAATTAGTCCTTTGACTATTTGTCCCTATCTCCTCATTTGCTGATTTGGTGAACTTCAAAACAGCAGATTGCTCTTTCTCAATATTATCATGAAGATCAATATATTGCATTTCACTGATGGAAATACTTGAAGAGCTAACTCCATCTTCAAGCTTGTAACCTCAAAGACTTTAGGAACAATTTCAGCCACTTGTTATGTGATTGTCTTTTCTTTTTCAAATATATTCATCTTTTCATCCGTGCATTGGTGGTTAGGCTCCCGAACCTTCCATTAAACAAAGGCTCCTCCTATTCTAAATTCATACAATATACCATTTTCAAAGTGGCATTATAATTCTTTATTACTTATGTTGCTTCTTATGAAGGCTGAATGACTTCCCTGACATACAACCGACCACCCTTATCAAGATTCCCAAGGCTTCACACTCTAGCAAATATATACCGCTATAAATTCTATCAACGGCAGTTTGAACTAGACAAACATACCATGAACCTCTTTGTCCTCATTCCAACCAGAATAAATATGAAATAGACGATAATTGTTTGGGCAGTAGTAAACAACGGTGGTAGATCCCCCTTAAAGAATTTGATTTTTTTATATTCCCGACTCCTTCAGGCTACTCCACAATGCTCCCAATGAGAATTTAATATCATTTCACTTCCACGAAGCTATCTAGTGGCATCAAAATAATCTTTTATTCTTACCGGCCCCTTTATTCGACTCATCCAGAAATGTTTTCAAAGCATGCCAACTCCCGAAATAATCTCGCGCCAACTCAAGCACCTTAATGGATTTCGTTAGTCCGAACTTGCTTACAGAATAATCCTAAGTGTTGTGTTCTCAAGAATAACCCGATATTACTTTAAAGAAAAATTATCCATTTAGATTCTCGACTCCTTTGAGGCTTCATATGATCTCAGCACCATCAACTAAGCTTTATTCTTGTATAAATCTCCAATGGTCTTCCGCCAAACTCAGATATTAATAATATAAATCTCCTTTAATTCACCACGACAACCTCTCTTCTTCGATATGCTATCAAACTCCTGAAGGTAATTTGTTTGGGACTTGAAATCCCAATCTAGTAATGAAAGTGACGTTAGACTTATTAAAAATTGCATTGAATCCTTACGTGAGTCTAGACTTGTCTAGCCATAGTGCAGTAGCCATGTTTGAAGATAAAATATACAGCCATTATTCCATCCTGGAATGATATGCCAAAGTAAACAAAGCCGCAACTCCAAAAAATGGGCAATATATCCCCAGTGATAAATTTGCCTCTAACCTGGAATAAGGAACTGTACGGCTGGAAAGAAAAATAAAATACTACTCAAACCAACATGCAAACTGCAAGATTCTTCCTTTTTGAAAAGTCTCTACAAGAGACCTCACGGTTCTTTCAAAATCTAATAACAATATGCCCAATTGTGAAATCTGAGCTGATTCTACCCATTAAGAATTGGGTTTTTGTCCAATTCTCAAAACCCGAGGTTTTGCATCCCCAAGCTCCTGAAAACCAAGTTTTCCTAATCCAAAATCAACCAAGCCTTCTGCAAATGAGCTCTCCAAAACTTTTTTTTTTTTCGTCACGTAACTGCTCCTATCTTCTTGAATTCTCCTTTATTTCCAACTTTTAATTTTAATTCATTCCTTGTTTTAAATTTCAAAAGTAACTTTATTTAATTTATTTTAACTTTCCAAAACATAAGTTACTTTTGCTCCATTAAATAATTAATTTAAGTTGCCTTAATATTTCAACCTCTGAGACAACTTTAAATTAATTATTTAATTTTTGTTGACTCAAAATTGGGGACATTACACAATTAAAGCCAAGACCAAGCTGCCCAATATGGTGAAGGAATAATGTTGAAAACCTAGGCACTTCAGCCAAGAAGTCTCACGCCTAGCCTTGAAGGTGTACAACCCAATAATAAATGTTTGATTTCTCACCTTGAAATTGTTGATCACACCCCTAAATGCCTAGGATGCCAAGTTAGGTGTGGGATTGTAGTCAAAACCCAAGGTGATTTTCTCTTATCTTCCACGTGTCCCAACGCCTCCATTGTACAGCCTTGTACCTTGTACGACTTGACTTAGATACCCACGTGCTAGCACAATATGATCAGCAAATTAATAATCTACAAAGAATTCTCTGATTTTCTCATAATAACTTCTCAAAATCATTGAATATTGTTCTCAATTTGCACAAATGTGACTTCTCGTTGAACCCACCTAATAAGCAAACCTTGAGTGGTATTTCACACCTGTAGTATGCAAAATATGAGAGAGTTTCGTTCTCAAAGATTGATCTCCTTCCAAAAACCCTGGTTTTTCCTTCACAGCCAAATGCTTACAAAATTTATGTGTATGAATGAATTGAATGCCTTTTGTGAGTGCTTTTATATTTCCCCTAAAAAGCATGATTTCCTTCTTGACTTTTAAATCATTAAAATATATTAAAATATTTGTTTTTTGTTGCCAAGTGTTATAACACCATGTGGGCGCCCTGAGTAATTCAATTGACCTTATGTTATTAAAATATGTCATATATTATAAGGCCAAAAAAATCGTTTATGATAACCCCTTTATTATTAATTATTATTAAAGTAATCGCTTTAATAATAATAAATATATCATATCTTCATTAAAACTCAACATTAATTCATTCTTCCAATGCCTCGAGGTAACTCACTGCTTCCTTTGTTCACCAAACTGCCTTATTGTAAATAGTAAGGTTGGGTTCAAACATCCAAGTGACTTACTAAGAATAGTAAGTGTATATAAACGGAGCCTGCAACACCTCTAGAAGGAAAACCTTGAATATCACCAGACTCTGAAGAAGAAAACTCTCAAAATAAGGCCCTCTAAACACCCACATTAGCTTATGAGGACCCGTTAATAGGCTAATCCATCAACACGCTGAACTGGCTAAAAAGGGGACATTACAATTCGCCCTTCCTAAAATTGCTTGCCCTCAAGCAATCTCATTTGGATTCCCTAGCCTATCATTTGAATGCCCAGATCCCAAATCAATCTACAGAATCCTTCACCATGCTTACGTTGCAAAACTCTAATGCAATCAAAATCTGCAGTTCTTTCTTCCTGTAGTCTGTCATAACCGCTATCCTGATGAACCACGTTGCAATATCTGCAAGAGTTGAATTCCTCTATAAAATAGGACCTCTCATACCACAATGACTCAATGCAGATGTTACTTACAACCTCATCACACATGATCGTGGGAATCGGAGTGGTTATCATATAAGTGTGATGCTCAACACCATTCATTACGAATTCTCATGGATAAACTTCACCTGAATCCCATATCCTATGATCATCACCATCTATGTTTCTTAGATCAAGAATTGTATCAAACTCCAACATAAAAAGTGAACTATGCAAAGGATAATTCATCATGAACATGCATCACTTGAGTTTGTGCCCCTAACAACAACCTCATTGGATCTTATATCTGCCAAACAATGGATCCGCGAAGATTACTAACTTCCATAACGTATCCTACATAGATGACATCCCAACTGTAGTTGGTCATGCAAACAATTGGTAATCCAACATCTGCTTATGCTCGGCACTCCATATGGACCACATCAGAATTCACCACATCAACCTTAGTTGATTTCAACCACATCACTTATGCAGCCAATATCGAGGCATTCCTCTGATGGTTTTGAAACTCCATCTCGTAAGCCTCCTGAGTGGAATCATTATTTTCATCATCAGAGTTGTCAAGAGGAAATTCTAAAAGTTTACCTTCTTTTGTTAGTGTCATTGTTATTTCTTTCCTGACTAGCTTCCCTTGGTCCATGCGAAAAAACCCTTCTTTAATTTTTTGCAGGTGTTGTTTTTCTCGAGCAACCAACAACTTGGTTTCCTTTGCCCTCTTAAGCCACTCATCACGCATGTTATCAGTCCTCTTAACATCTTCTATGTTGTGATGCACAAAATCAAATTGTTTGTGGCTTGAATCCACAATACATTCCTCATGTTCAACATGCAAAACTTCATTGCTAAAGTTGGGAGATTCCATAACATTATCATCTTCATGTGATTTATCTATCACCTTATGATTATGTGACGGTAATGGTCTGTTGTTCAGAAAATTAGAATTATCAGCATCCCCATTTGTGTTGTCTTCGTTTACATTAACATTTCCACCTTCAAGGCCACTCAACTCACAATTTGATTCCTTGCAATTACTATGTAGAGTTGGTGAGATAATGCTATGCTCAAATAATGGATCATCAAAAGAATCTATACCTTCATGTGGTTGATCAATTAGTGTTGATCCGGCAATCTCCATATTAGCATACCTTTCAATCTCTTCTTTCTTCCCTTCCTTTTCTTTTTCCTCTATATTGGTAACATTATGTGCATTAGTATTTTCTTTCCATCCCTTCACAAATAGAGGGTCTAATTTTTCCAAATGTATAAAGTCTTGCAAGACCTCCATCAATTTTGCCATGAGTTCTTGTGTAGACTTTATTTTTACCCAACCACCAATCAACTACAACTGAGATCAGGTACCCAACAAGATGGTAGGAAAACCACTCTAATACCATTGAAATATCCCCCTCCAAATAGATATTTACTAACTGAAAACTGCATGTGTGTTTGATTATGGTTTTATAGTTTTTGTTTTGTTTTGAGTTGTTGATGAAGAGTTTTCCGAGAAATGCAATGAAAATTCAAATTAAGGAAATACTAAAGCAAATATAACAACTATCCAATCTAATTTATTATTGCTTTGCAATTACAAAGGACATCATACTTGGAGGCTGAAAAAGAAATATATTGCAAGTTTGAAAATTCTTATAACAACAAACTGGTAACCCTTGTCTTGGACACCACCTTCTACAAATAGATTTCTAAACCACAAAACTGATGCACAATGAAATCCAAGACCAAGCCTCCCAATATGGTGAAGGAATAATGTTGAAAACCTAGGCGTTTCAGCCAAGAAGTCCCATGCCTAGCCTTGAAGGTGTACAACCCAACAATAAATGTTTGATTTCTCACCTTGGAATTGCTGCTCACACCCTTGAATGCCTAGGAGGCCAATTTTGGTGTGGGATTGTAGTCAAAACCCTAGGCGATTTGCTCTTATCTTCCACACATCCCAGGGTGATCCCACAATAGTGGTTTACACTTTCTGGGAGATCTAGATTTTTGCTAAAATCACATATTTTTAGAAAATATAATGATTTAAGCCTTGAAAAGTTCCATTTAAAGGATTCCAATTGAAAAGGGTTTGATCAAACCCCCTTGGATAGAACCCCGCTAGTTTTAAACCATACCTATAATAGAGTCTCCTTTACACCTATGAAAATGCTGATAAAAAACCACTTTTGGTTTACCTTTTGAGGGATCAAATGAATTCATTTAAAATTTATTTTTTCTAATTATTTATTCTTTATTATAAGCTTCCCAAAAAGTATAACTTTAAATAAATTTAATTTGATAATTATATTTATTTTTTATTTCTTGTGAATGTAGGTTTTTCACTGAAAATCAAGCTCTCTATTCTTCACATGTGAAAAAATAGCAGATTATAAAAAAAAAAATCTAAAAATATATATGCACTAGATATTGATGTCCTTGATCCAACAAAAAAAAAAAATTGAATTTTGATACATACAAAAAAATATATATTTTAACTAATAAATCATGTCTAAATTATAACTGGTTTGACTTTGAAACTTAACTAAGAAAAAAATATTCAATGAAATGCTATGAAACCAATTCCATGCACTAGATATCGTAGTTATGAATCTAAATTCGAAAAAATTAGAATTTTATCCTTCATAAAAAAAAAAAGTAATGTGTTAGCCAATAACGTCACTCTTTAAAAATGGTGTTTGCTGTTAAAAACTAGTTTTTGAAGGAGATAGAAAAATAAATGCAATTTGATTCCAAAAAAATTGAAAAAAATATATTTAGAATCTACAGACAAAATATCACAAATCACTAGTTTGCATCATCTTCAAATTCCTCAAAGTTTAGCCGCTATAGGTGCTTGAAAGTGAAGATTTAGTTAAAAAAAAAATCAGTTCAATGTCCAGTTTGGCCAAAAATTGTAAACCTTGTGGGATCACCCCCCAATACCTGCATTGTACATCCCTAACTTAGATACCCACATGCTAGCACAATATGATCAGCAAATTAATAATCTACAAAGAATTCTCTGATTTTCTCACAATAACTTATAAAAATCATCAAATATTTTTCTCAATTTGCACAAATGTGACCTCTGGTTGAAGCCACCTGATAAGAAAACCTTGGGTGCTATTTCACACCTGTAGTATGCAAAATATGAGAGAGTTTCGTTCTCAAAGATTGATCTCCTTCCAAAAACCTTGGTTTTTCCTTCACAGCGAAATGCTCACAAAATGTATGTGTATGAATGAATTGAATTCCTTTTCTGAGTGCTTTTATATTTCCCCTAAAAAGAATGATTTCCTTCTTGAATTTTAAATCATTAAAACATATTAAAATATTTGTTTTTTGTTGCCAATTTTTATAACACCATGTGGGCACCCCTTTCAATGAGTAATTTAATTGACCTTGTGTTATTAAAATATGTTATATATTATAAAGCCAAATAAATCATTTATGATATCCCCTTTATTATTAATTATTATTAAAGTAATCACTTTAATAATAATAAATATATCATATATTCATTATAACTCAACATTAATTTATTCTGTCAAAGCCTCGGGGTAACCCACTACTTCCTCTATTCACCAGACTGCCTTACTATAAATAGTAAGGTTGGGCTCAAACATCCAAGTGACTTACTAAAAAATAGTAAGTGTATATAAAAGGAGCTTGCAACACCTCCAGAAGGCAAACCTTGAATATCACCAGACTCTGAAGAAGAAAACTCTCAAAACAAGGCCCTCTAAACACCCACATTAGCCTACGAGAACCCGTTAATAGGCTAATCTGTCAACACAGTGAATTGGCTAAAAAGGGGACATTACAGTGTTATAGAATAATGTTTTGAATAGAGGGAAAGGAGGGTTTTGAATGGACCCGAAACCATTTACAAACAGGTTTTGAAGGGACCTGAAACCCACTCAAAGAAGAACAAGTTGCACATAGATACAACATAGACAACCAGCAACGAACCAATAGCAAATCACCAAATGAAGAGCATGACTACCCAAATCTGCACAAATCATAAAAGGTTTAGATGGAAACCCTAAACCCAACACAACCAAGTTTTACAAGGGATCTTGAACCCAAACCGGGTTTAGAAGGGAACCTGAAACCCACTTACAGCTAGATTACAAGGACCAAAATCCCTCACAACACACTAGGTTTTTATAGGGACCTTAAACCCACTGCTCACACGATCATAGCCTAGAACTACTAGGCATAAAAACCAAGAAAGCCTATTCAGCACAAACTGCCTTCCCACTAAAACAAGGGAGGAGACCACCTAGCCACACCAATGAGAAGAACAAGACCTCATGTAGCACCACCAATCAAGAAGAGTTAAATCGGAATCCACCTCAAAAGGAGTAAGCTCCCCTCTATAGGAGCAGATTCCATGAAGAACCTTACCACCACTATAGCCGATCTGTAACAAATAACATCTCCACCTCCATAAGAGCGTGCACCACCTCAAAAGGTATTGTACCAAAAGGGACCATCAACAAGGAAAGCACCTCAACAAATCCACAGACCCCAAATCTACCTCTAAAAAAGTGGACTCCACCTCAGCAAGAGTAATCTTCACCTCAATAGAATACATGGACTATAGAAAAGGGAATAGAGCCACCCAACCAACAGCAAGGAGAACCATGACATCCACCGACAACTTGAGAAAATGGGCCAGCAAGATAAGCATAGGGATAAACCCAACCACCACACTAAAAATAAGAACATGGGAAATCAAGAAACACATAAGGAGTAGCCCATTCAAATGAGACTTAAAAGAACCCAATAGCCAAAGGCCCAATAGGGATCCCATACAAAAAACAAACTAAGAAGCCCACAAAAAATACAACAACAGGAAGACCAAAGGAGGCCAAAAAATAGGGACAAGAAGCCCCAAAGAGACAGCATACAAGCCGAGACCAAGAAGCCCGCACAGAAGCTTTAGAAAAAAGCCAGAATAACAATCACCAAAAAAAATAAAAAAGAAATAGCAAAGACAAAAGGAAAGCAACCAACAACATCTCTAAGGAAATCCCCAAAAGCCCAACACCAAAAAACCCCACATCAAACAACACCTAGGCTCCCCAAAATCGAGGAGACTGGCCCCACAAAGGATAGGAAATATTAGCCCATAAAGAAGATGAATAGGGGCAAAGCAGTGCACAACCACAGAGACCCCACCAAGAGACCACAAGGAAACCAACCAACAATGAAAAACTTAACACAAGGAATCCCCCAGAGACTTCACAAGCATTGGAAGAGGGCAAAAGGATCCGCAGCCCAGAACCATGGTCAGCACCCACAAAGATACAAGCTCTAGTAGCACAAACGACACTAGCAACAAGAGGAGCCAAATAAACCCCCAAGAGAGCACCAACCAACAAGAAATCCTCAACGATGGCTAGAAAAACAAAACCTACAATAGCAACGGCCCCTCCAAATCTTCATTGTCCTCATCCCCTCCTTCACCATCTCCATCCTCAGAATTCATATTTTGCCCTTCGGTCCCTCTCCTGCCCGTCAATGCCATCGCCAAAACGGCAATCATTGATTTCGAATAATAAATAATAAAGAAGTAATTCTTAATTTTTTTAATTATATCTTGAATCTACATTAAAAAAAAATGCTACAACACATTATTTTTCATTAATTTTAAATTTTTGATTGTTTGTTTCTTTTAATTGACACAAATTGAAATTTGTAAAAAAAAGTTGATTTTGAGCATCTCACAGGCCAAAAAGTGGGACACATCAATTTGTTATCACCCTCATCAAAATCATACAAAATTCTCATTGGAACATTTAAGTGGTTACAAAACACATGTTACGTTTATTTCTATTTATTGAAATACAATAACAATGAAAACTAGACCTATACACTGAATATGAAATGTTTAATGTATTTTAGGACACATAAGATAGACATATGCACTTTATTTTCTCTTTGTTTGGCAACCATGCCCACAACCCAACATTTTCCCTCTATTAGCAATGAATATATAGCATTTGGCTAATAATTTTTTGGGGGAAATTCAAACATGTCAAATCATGACCAACACCCTAGGGAAGAGAATCCATCTAGGATTACATGAGGTCTACCTCGAGACAACATCCAAGCCACATCTTCATAACTACAAAGGATTAAGGACAACCAACGACGTCTGGAAACTAGGAAACAAGAAAAATTGCCACTTGGATCTAGCATTACACTCATTACCAAGTTGATGGAGAAGAGTTTGAAATAAATAAACTCACCACCAACACACACAATGATTGAAATGAAATGAAATGATATTTTAATGACATCCATGAGATCAAGCAGTTGAGGGGATCCGAGAGTGGAATAACTTCAAAACCAACAAAAGTACCAACGAAAAAAGCCACAATCCCTATTTATGACTATCCCCTATTTCTTTGTCAAACATATTCTTCTAATGGCATAATCGATTTGTATGTCGTCATATGATACATTCCATGGTGTAATGCCATTTTGTTTGCATTGATCTTGAGGTGCAAATATGTCAAACCTTAGTTATGAATGCTTTTGGTTTGAACTGTGTATGCCTTTTTAGAATCACTCATAACTATTATTCATGGACTATGGAAAAATTATACCTACTATGTCAAACCTTGTTAACCCACTTCTCTTTAGATGTTTTCCACCTCTTAGTTTCACACTTGAGATGATGTTAGCTAACTATTAACTAAGCTATTGATCAATCACCAACACTATGGATCTCCATAATGGCCTAAAGGAATAGGACAAAAGTTGAGAAGACATCCAACCACCTAAGTGACTAGCCATAAAGTTCATATTTTCAAATGCAACTTGGAAGACATGGGATGGAACAAGGTAAATGGCAATGAATAATGCTTCGATGCGGTAGTTAAACCTTTTGAATACATGTTTATGTTGAAGCCAAGTAGATGAGATGATGAATTACAAGCAAGGAACAACTTGCATCCACATGAAGACACAACAATGGATAAACAAAGTTTAAATGCATCATGCAAATATTGCTAACACACCATCATGGGAAGAGATAGGCCCACAATAAAAAAACTCATGATATAAACAACACTAGTTTAGTCAAAGTATAAGAAGCCAAATGTTATACCGACCATCATAATTCCATAGGAGCAACAACTAAGAAGTGGATGTTGCAAGCAAGTGATACACTATGAATGGAAATGAATAATGCCACAAGCACAAAACTCTATTGCAATCAAGGTATACCACCGTAGAGTGATTTGGACAAATTGTTGCAACTATAGATAGAAGAAGCCACCAAGAGGAACATACATCACTGCAACCCCCAAAAATACCACTTAGTGATGTAGATTCATGTCGCAAAACAAGCAAATGGGGATATGACACATTTGAGTGCCTTGAGTACAACCATTGTACCATATACAAACTGAGTCGTTACAACCACCAAATTTTCTATAAAATATTGAGACAAAAAGAGGAATGCCACTATAGGATGGGATGTACTTGTAAGAATACTATGTGACCATCACAAATTTGGAGAAATCATCAAACATAGAAAGGTTTGCCACAACAAAAATATTAAAGATGAGCAATTGGAGTTGATATATTCACAACCAAAATAACATGTGCGACACTAGAAACAAGTAGGAACAAGTGATATGGGTTCATCATAATGCATTACGAAACTCCACAATAAGAAACAAGATACCACATAAAGGTATTTTGGTATTATAATGATCTAGATTTGTCCCAAATTTGTAATAAGCATTTGTAACCTTTGTAGATCAAATTAATAAGTCGATTGTCTCTTTGTGTATGGTATATATTTTTGGATGTGTGTTGTTCGATTGGTCAATTATATGATCATAAAATCCTTTCAAAGCCTTGTAAGGTATCTTTTCAGCATAATAAAAGAAATGTATGGTATGCTCATGGATTACTGAGTCGATTCACTTAATATTTTGCAACCATTTTTTTTAATTTGTGTAGAGCCTATCTTTCTTGTGCAATTTTTAAGGCATGGTCTTTTTTTGTATCTTGATTAAGGTATTACCTTTGGTTTAGTTATTACATCTTTTCTATGAATTCAAAAACATTGTTTCCCAACTAGATAAAGACACTAGTATGTTATTGGCTCTATCTCCCCAACATCCCAACACACTCAAAATAAATAAATATAAACATCTTTTTACTTTTATCTATTATATAGTGTTTACATTACAATATTTTAATGTATATAGCAACACAAGGGGATATCATAAAACACATTCTTAGACACTTGAATATGGCATATCATCTATTTTAATAAGGTTCTTAAGATTGAGTTCCCCAAACCAATATATAGGTGTAAAATGACAACTAGAATAAGGGTGCATTGTTCAATGGATATATTTTTTACCAAGGGGAATATTGTTCTTCTATGATGATATCTATTGCAACACCTTAGGGAAACCACCCTTGGTTTAGCAGAGCCAAAAATTGAAGGAGGTCTTACTCACCTCAATAATTGGTCCTTAGTTACCCAACCTAAATATAAGCTTTGTGGATATTATTCCCAAGTTTGACACCCTTTGCACTTGTAAGACTATCCAACATTAGGGATTTGGGACCTACAACTCAAATCATCAAAAAATTGGTGGCATTATCAAGAAATTTTTGAAGACCCAAGCTAATTAGTAACCATGGTATAGCTAAAAGGATTGGTCCTTGGCTAGTACAAAATAGAAACCATGCTAATATAAAAGTTAATTTCTCCTAACTTAGGCAGTGGTAACTCTATTAAGGATTGACTTAAAAAATGTTTTGCAAAAGTAAGAGGACAAAGATGGAAAGGGATCAACAATCCAAAGGTCAAGAAATATATGCTATATTTTTCCTTGCACGGATCCAAGTATGTCATCTTTGCATAATTCTCAAATTACTAAAGAAGTAGGTACTTCAAGTAGAATAGATGCATCAAAAAAGTATGATCAATATACATCAGATGATTCAATTAATAATAGGATCAGAACTAGTAGGATAAGCCTTAGGTGTGATTATGGTAGGCTTGGAATTGATACAAATGTTGATGTAAGAAATAGAGATATATCCTAGAATCTACATATAGAAAATGGAGACAAAGATTTTCCTCTACCTCCATGTCTAAGAAATCAAAGGGGAAACCAACATAACAATTCTCATACTTCATCTTGGATAACTAAACAAGACGTAGAAACATGGTTCCATGATGTTGATCTAGCTACTTAGTTAGAAAATGAGTGTAGGGAAAGATAATTAGATCAACATATAGATATATTTGACCAACTTATACAAAGGCAATGTGAGATAAAAGCACAAATTGCATTGCAACAAGCTCAAATCACTCAATAGACCCAACAATGAACCAAAATTTAAATATTTCTCAACAACAAAATGTGAATGTAAATAGTGTACAAAATTCTCCAAATCAACAAGTGCATAATTTGCAGCAAAATCAATGAACACCCAACAACAAAATGTAAGGAAAAACATGGGGGTCAACTCCAAAATACAATCTCAAAGATTTTCTCCAATGAAACCGCCATTAGGATTAGAAAGATACAGACAACTAGAGCTTTATAACATTCCCAATGTAGACACCTAAATTTGTCCATACCTGACCACACTTGACTTTACTTCATTCTAGTCATTAATGAGATAAATTATTTAATTTTATTCATTCATTCATTTATCATTTATCCCTCACCCTTAATTACATAAATTTGTATTATTAAACTTAAACCTTCACCCTTATCACTCACCTTTAACTAAACAAATAATAATTAAGTCTAACCTTATCCCTCAAATCTTCCAACTAAATCAATTAATTAATACCTACTTAATTAACTTATTTAGGAAAATTAACCTTCACTTCCATTTTTTATAATATTTAATTTCACCTCACTCTCAATCCTTGTCCATTCAATCCTAACCATTGAATTCATCTACATGGATCAAGATCTAAACTTCCCATCACTTGACAAGTGTCCTAACCCAACTACCCTACCCTTTCTCACACTTGTGTGAGAATATCCCTCACACATGTGAAGCCACCCTACCTCTTACATATGTCATAAAGTAGACACCCTACTTCTCTTGTCTCTTTCATGAGCCTCTTTATGTGTGTGTGATCACACCTCTCTCTTACACCTATGATAAATGTCATTCTCATGCCTTCACCTTATGATACTTGTCACAAGACTGAGCCCTCAATCCATGCTCTCATTCTCATTCAATCCTAGCCATCCATTAGATATTGCATCTTGGCCTTTGATTCTCCCCATGGAAAATTAATAAATGAAGGCATTTTCTCTCATTTTAATAATTCACCTTCTTCGTATCCTTATGTTGTTATTTTCTTCAATCCTAAACTCAACATCATGCTACTACTACCATAAGAAACCACATTCCACCATCCATCACACGTCAAAAAATAAAATCAAGTGGAGAAGGGTGCCTCTACTTTAGCTCTATCCATGAGATGAGGAGGTAAAAGGCAAGGTAATTTGTATGTTTCATTTGTTTTATCTATTTGTGTCTTTCATACTTTGTATCATCTTCATACAGTTATCTTGATCCAATTCCAGTTGAGATTAGGGGGAAAGTGCCAAAATTCCAAGGTAACAATGCTATCACTAGTGACCACTTGAAGCATTCCATTGATGTGACGAATTAATAAGAAATAGAAGATGAGGATGACATGATGAATATCTTTGTGTAGTAATTGGAATAAAGTGAAAAGGAATGATATCAAAGTCTTAAAAATAGTAGCATAGACTTGTGGGATGATTTTATGAGGGTTTTTCGATTATAGTATAGAGAAAGAGTGGATCCAAAGTTATTAATTTACAAGCTAACTACTATAAAGAAAGGGTTTAATGAGACAGTTGTTGATTTCAACAATAGTTTTATTATGAGGATGAGGAAAGTGCTTCTTGATTTTTTACTCAAAAATATGTTGGTAAATGGATTTGCACCTTCAAATTTATAGTATAAATTTAACTCTTTTCCCAAATGAGATGCAATCAATTATCAACGGGTTAGTTAATTGTTTTTATGGGAAACAATTACTCTCTGAATTTTCAAGGGGTATAGCTCCCTCTTTATATTTTCAATAAAATACTAAAACTATGAATTTAAAATGATGTGTTCTCTTTACTAGAAAGCGGGAAAGTCATGAGTCTTCAACATTAGAAATATTTCAAGCATTGAATGAAATGAATATAACTACTGGTACATATGCTAGCATAACATCTCATATAAGTGAAATAAAAAATCAACTCGATATAACACCAGTAGTGAAACAAATCATCTAAATGAGATCGTTATTCATTCACACAAAGATGATATAACTCAAAGAATTAATCAAACTCATAGATTCAAATAAAATTCTTCTTTCATTCCAATGACATGCTAAACACGCATAGATGTAAAAGATTTCAATTTTGTATGTGCTATATCAAAATATTGGTATGTTGTTAAGAGAGTTTTAAGTTCAACTTCAATACATAAATACCAAGTGGGCATAACTGCTTATTTTAAGATAACTGCCCAATATTAAAGAAAGTTTTTAATTTCATAACATAAATTCCATAAAAGAAAATTCAAGAAAATAAATCATTTCTAGGGTGGCGCTTTGTTTGTCACTCCAGCCAACCGGGATGTTGACGTGGCATTCCTAGCTCGATATGCATAGTAAGCCTTCATGACAAGTGGCATATCTTCATGTTGGGGGATGATGACATTTCTAGCTCTGAGTTTCCAAAGAGCCTTGCTCACTTTGCCAACTTCAAGTTTTCTTGTGTAAGTTGTAGCAAGTCCAACAAACTGGAACATAACTAAGTCAATACCACTGAACTTCCTTAGGATTTCGGTATTAAAATGTTGCTTGTTATAGATAATATCGATCATCCTTTTGAAACTCCCCTTCAGTGATTCTTCATCCTCTTCCTCAGTGTTGCCTTCTTTCCTAAGGTGAAGACTAATACCCAAGAGGTTCTTATGAATTTCATCCCTAATAGTGTTTCATTCATTTAATACCTTGCTAAACTCTAGTATGCTCCATTTGACAAGGAAGAGCTTCCATTCTATGCCCCTCTTCCACATTACATATCTATTTTCTACAAAATTTAGGAGGATCTTTTCGCTAACCAACCTGTCGGGGCCTAACTCCACCATATCCTTAAAATTGCCATCAGTACTTGTCCAAATATCATCCTCATTAGCTGAGGTGATATCTTTATCAATTTCAAATTCCATGGTCTCCATGTCTTCACACACCTTTTTCATATCAGTAATAAATTTGTTTCCCTTGTTCAAATATCAGCAGCCCACTCCTCTGTAGCTTTTCCAAAAAGCTTTATAGTTCTGCATTTTACTTACCACCTATTTCCCCATAGAATATGTTGGGTCAAAAGTAGCTTCAGCTTGAGCAATTGGTTGTGGGACTATATCAAGCATGTATCTTAAGAAATTGGTCAGAATATTTACATGGATTTTCAATTCATCCTTGCTCTTCTCATCTTTGGATGTCCTCTCCACCAACTTTGTTGTCACATTGAAATTGTGTACATCTACATCCCTTGTAGAAGGTCCTAGGTTCACTCTAGTGATGTCGAAATCACCAACAATATCTTGACTTACCTCTTTCTACACAGAGGGATGAGCCACTTCTACAAACATATTTCCAGTGCTCTCATCTTCAAGCAACCTAGATGTAGTCTTTAATGTTTTGGTCTTTGGGGTTCTCTAAATCAATTGGCCAACAAGATTTTTATCCGAGAGGTTCACTTGAATAGTTTTCCTCTTCTTGGATAGGGTTTGTTCAAGCCATGAAGTGGGGGTAGGTGCGACTGTTGACTTGGAAATTGAATTGTAAAACTCTTCTCAAAGGAGGGGTAACGGATGGAATATCTTCAAGAGAAGAAGTGGGAGTAGGACCTACTCCAGGAGAAGTGTTTGTATCTTTAGGAGGAGGAGATTCAGGGAAAGAGGGAGCACTTTCTTGTGAAGGAGAAGTGGAAATATTAATCATCTCTTCATATTCAACCCCCTATTTTTATTTATCTTGTTGCAGAGGCTCTGGAGCATCTTCTCCACATGTCCTTTCAAGTAAGTTCTTCTCTAAGGGCTCACCATCACCACAAATTTTTCCCTCTGATGACATCTTTTGTGTAGGGGGTGTTTGCACACCTGAGGATGAAGGCACTTGGTTGCTCTATCCTTAAGACTGAGTGTTTTGTGATTTTGGAAGAGTTTGTTTCTTTGCACTCTTCGTTGCCACCCATTCTTGTGTTCTTTTCAATACTACTGCAGTCTTTTCTTTGATAGTTTCATTTTCCTTAATAATCGAATCCATGAATGTTGAGTCAAAATATGATTAAAAAAAATGGATCCAATAGATTGGATTCATCATCCTCTATACCTTGGATATTCCAATCTAATCTGAATGTAACAATTTATCTCTAAGTTAGCCTCATCTAGCTTCTCCTTCACACTTCATATTTGTTAGCACAATCAGCCCAATAATCTTCTAAGTCCAAAATATGATTGAAATCAAGACCTAGCTGCATATTGTTTTTCACAAATTTCTTATTATCGAAAGGAAATCTTCTATCATAAAACTGCAATGTGTTTTTAATAAGATCCCTTTCAATGTTGAGGGCATCAGACATGGAGTTGCAGGAAAATTGGCCAAGCCCTATTTAAAACTGTATACCAACCTTATTTCTTTCTTGGCATCTCTTTTTCACCTTAGCCATTTGTCTACATACCTCTATCAAAAAAAAATTATCTTCTGTAATATTTTGGGAGTTTGAGTGAAAGACCATCAAAACCTCCAATTCTAATATGTGTAAATCTCTGAAATTGTATGAAATAGTTTCCATAGGTGTCAATTAGTTGTATATCCTTAGGAGAGATTCTCAAACCAATATCCCCTTGAATTTCCTTGACCATCCCCATAGTAAATGTATCGCTCACTCTCCTAAAATGATGATAACTCTTCTCTAACTGCAATTTATCATAATAATCAAAGATTTAGACATCTTGACCTTGAACTACATTTGGTCTCAGTCCTAGTCAAGGTCTAGTACAAGTAATGGCATAAATCAAGTAAGAAGACATGTAAAAGAATGTGGTAATCAAGAAGTGAGTGATCATTGAATGCAGTTGGTTGCTGATAAGCTACACCCAATCCAAATATTGCTCACCATGAATAATAATTTGTACAAAGAAATATATCCACTCTTCAAAGTCATGTGATCTCTCACTACCTTTCAGACTGTGTAGGAGTACAATTATATCAAATATTTCATCAACAAAATGGTTTTGGTGCATATTCTTAGGCAATTGAGATTTTCCGTTCTTTGGTGTAACAAACCATTCTCAAGAAATTGCATTCCTATACCATCCTTTCTTCTTTGAAAAGGCATAGTATGAGAGGAAAAATCTATATATGCATACACTTCCCTCTCCAGAATCTTCCAATAAGAGGTAAAGGTTTCTCTTTCAATTTTCACCACCAAACAGTTGTCATTTGTTCTTACTTCCCTCATATGAGGTTCGTAATGGTTTATACACTCCAACACCAAATCTAGGCATTGAACTACTACTAGAAATCTAACAGCTTGTAATAACCCACTTGCAATTAACCTTTGGGTTATGGGTGGTCGGTTCTCCTTTCAAATTCTTTCCCAAAATTTATCTAAATTTATATGCCCTAATTTTCTATCCCCAATTTTTGGCATAGTGTTGGTTAAACCAGACAAGTTTTTGTAACCCTAATACTTGAATTTCATGGTGAAAGAAAATCCCAAAATAAATTCGCAGCCAAGAATGCATGGATTTGTTTATGCCAGCACAATTCTTCCTAATTAGGGTATTATTGAATTATTCACTAGTAAATTGTAGCTCAATATAGGAGTATTGTACCTTTAAATTGTGCCTCAACCTCTGAAAATTAATAGTTGTGCCAATTTTGCAATTTTTCCTTCTTCGCCTCACATATTCTTCTCCAAATGCTCGTTAAAATGGGCCCTTCAAATAGCTCAATTTTCCTATAAACATCTGCAATTAATGCTAGGGAACGATAGATAGCCATTAATGGTACCCCTCAATTTTGGTGCATGTGAGTTTTCTAATCTTTCATTTTACTCCAACATCCTTTCAAAATTTTGAAAATGAACAACTAGTAAATATTTTTAGCGAATTGATTAGTTTTGATAACCTTGTTGAGAACTGACAAAGGTTTCAAAACCTATGTACGGTTCTGAAATATCACCTTCATCATATAATTTTTGTTATGCTACTTCCTGAAAAATACAAGGAGTTGAGGATTTTCTATCATCGGGGCAAAGCATGGTTTTGACAACCTTGTCAGAGACCGACAGAGGTTTTGAAACCTACTTAAAGTGCTAAAATCACTTTAACTTCATCTTTTCTTTATCAGTAATTGCTAAAGTTGTGAGAAATGTCTTGATCCCCAACGCAATCCTAGGAACTTACAAAGGACCAACTACAAGGGTGAGCTTTAGACTTAACTTTAAAACGTTAGACAAAAACAATGTTGTGACAACCTAAGCGGAGCCCGACACAATTTTGAAAACCATGGGAAGGAACAATATTTTTACTAAGGAAAAATTACATGGGTGTACATGTGGTAACAACTCAGTAATGCTAATTGAATAATTAACAAAGAGTAAATGGAAAGGCATAGCAATAATAATTGAATATATCATTACTTAATATTAATGCTCAGAAGATATGCCATGTATTTATTCATTTATTAGATATGCAATAGTTATAGGATACAAAAATGCATGTGATCCCTGATGGAATATGTAAACATAGTATATATAGACTAGCCGATAGTTGTTGAGAACTACCAACTGTCGGAAACTACTTCTTGATTACAGCATTTAATAATTATTTACTTATACTTATTACAATATTATTTATTTAGTGCATTTGATCGACTACATCAACCTCCCCAAAAATAAATTTGTCTTCCAAATGATTGGAAAACAAAATTGGAAGATAATAGTACAATATACTAGCTAGTGAGAGGATGGATGAGAAGACATCCCTAGAGCCAAGTGGACGAAGGATATTGAAGTAGATGTCTAAGCATTGAGCTAGTGAAATTGGTAGACTTCCTATATCTGCAACTTGAGTTGATGTGCTGCTATCAATTCCCTCTCCCTAGTGGCCTTCACCATGTGTGTAGCCTCTTTCAATTGATGCTTCAAATTTTCAATTTATTTGTATTTAGCCTTGATATGGTTGTTCTTTTCTATCAATTCCATCTCTTTGGCCTCTATTTGATTGTTCCTTTCTATCAATTTTATTTCTTTAGCAAACACTTTTGCTCATTCAGCCTCAGTGAGGTGTGTTTTCTATGTCAATTGGCTCTAGAAATGTTGGTTAAGGGAATATGCCCCGATGCGTATGTTTTGTGAGATAGATATGGCCTCATCAAATTTTCTAGTAAGTTGAAGATTAGATGCTTCTTGTCGCTTAAACTTATAAAATAATTCCTTGTATGCAATATCTTTATAAAAAATAATTGAGATTTTTTCCCCATCTCTCCCTTAGAAGGTAGGCTTGGTGGGGTACCATACCACCAACATCTTGTTGGTCTCAATCTTCGGCCAGCCTTAGAAAATAAAAAGGATAGTAAACTCATTATCACAACTAGTCTACATGAATGTTAAAATACATTTGGCTTTGTGTCATGCCAATCGAGAGTGGGAATGATCCAATCAATGATAAATATCGGCAACCTCCTAGATGACTGCAGCTATAGGTTCCAAAATTTGAATATATCTCTGGATAGAACCCAATTGATTAATCTCATTTGGTTTGGGAATCTCAATGATTATCCCTTTTGAATCACTAGATTCCTCTTCTATAGGAGGAGGAATTACAGTCATGGTTAGTGTGGGAATGATTACCAATAGAGTGGTTATCGGTGAAATGACTACTAGCGACTACGGTATTAAGGTTGGCTCTATTGTAGGGACAATTGGCTATACAAGAGTCGATTGTGTAGTAGTCAACCGTGTACTCTCTACTGTGGAAAAAACCACACCAGGTTTCTTGGTAGCCATCTCAATATCCTCTGGTGAATCTAGAGAGGAAATATCTTGAACATGAACAGGAGTACCAAGGAGTTCTAACCAATTGTCAACTTGTGATCATGCATGTATTGGAAACTCATCTAGAGGTAGTTCAGTGTTATCTAAATTGTTTTCCACTATCGTTGTACTTGTTGAGGCTATTGGATGAATCTCCTTAGTTTCCTCCTCGACTATTGCAATTGGAACTACTTAGACTATGAGCCGAGTCTCAGCATTTGTGGACACCACTTCGATCAAGCGAGTGTTTATTGGGTGATGCTAGCAGTAGAAGAGGTTATAGAAATCTATTCATATTCTTCGTTGCTATCTTCACCTTCCCCTAAAAATTCTTTTCTTTCCTTTTCTTTTCCCCTTTCTTGATTTTTTTTCTTCACCTAAATTTGTCTATGTGTCCAATGTAGTTCATTGGAATATTGTAGGCCATGAAATGTCATAATTGATAATCGATTGGAATTTTCCCAATTTGACGGTAGGAACTTGGGTATACATGACATCCAAAAATAAACCAATCATGTGTTGGGTCATATAAAATGCCTTGTGTCTACATCCTAGAAAGTCTCTTATTTTTTCTAATAGATATCATGCCCAGATGTAGATCTTTCCTATGCTCAAGTCAATCATGTAATCCACCATCCAAATGGCTATGTCAAACGCTCAACTAGATCCTGTTAATCTACATTTAATTAGGTCCATGAGGCATTTCCACTCTGCATTTGCCAATGTTTTCTTACATAGTCCCTTATTGCTTACTTTACAAATAGTATTTTTTTCTTTTTGGGTTAAATCCAACCTACATATTCTTTTAATAAAAGTCTTTTTTTTTGTTTTGAAGCTATTTTTCCTATAGGTTTAGCAATCATAGTTCCTAATGATGGTATCCTAAAAAACCCTTTTTAAAATCATTTGGATTGAATGATATAGTTATTGAGCAACCCATGTATTCACCAACAAATTTATGAGCATACTGATTATAATTTAGCACCATTGATTTTAAATAAGGTTCAAAATCATGTGAATTGAAAATGGGAAATTGCATAGTCTTGTCTACCTGAGAATGTTGGAGTGTGAGTTTCAATTGATAGTCTCCAACATTGTCCTGCCACCATGCTTTGCATTCACTCCTCATAAGACTTTCCCATGTCAAGGAGTCGGTAGTCAAATTATCATTTTTCCCTTAGTTCATTTTCCTCGACACTACTAGAATTTTTAGCCCATAGATTGCTTGTTTACACTTGTTGTTGCCATTGACATCTATTTTTTCTTGAATTTAAAATCACTAAATTACACCACTTAATTTAATTACCTCGAGTCATTTCCAGGTATGAAAACTACCTAGTCATACAATGCAGTATTGGATTTGATTGTTTAAAGGCCTGATGAATGGTATAGAGTGAGATATTGTCAGTCATACCTTATGGATTTTTTTATCGTACTCCATTGCACACTACTTGCCATGTTGTGCTTAATTTTTATTAACCGTATGTTGTGATCACCCTCCTAAGTCTTCATTGTTTGCTATGGATTCCTTTTTTCCATTGTACAAAATGCAAGCATAATCTTTCCTTTTATTTTCATCGTATGTTATCTCTATCCTTATTTTTTATCCAATATATGATGACATTTTTTTTGTGCGGTCATTGTACAATCAATTTTTAATGCCACCAATGTATTATTCCATGGCATCATATGATGTAAAACCAAGGTCATACAATGCATACCCACTTCCAACCCTTATGTCGTATGATGCCTCCACTCCATCGTTCGTATGTATGAGGTCTTTGTTGCACATAAATTTGAGTCCTTCACCATACAATTTCATCTCTCCCTCTAATGAATGAATGAATGAGATATTTTAATGCCATCCACGAGACCAAATAGCCTATGGGACCGAGAATCAAAAAAAGCTAAGAAATCTCGAAAATCTTTTCAATGTTGGATCTTCTACTATGAATTTTGACCAAAAAACTAGTAGTCTTGTTGATCTTCTCCTCCTCAAATAACTCATGCAGATTGTTAGCCTTTAAGTTGCTCTCAAACTGGGTGCGGATGTCCCCATAAGTAGCATAGTCCATGATAAAGTGTCATTTGTATCCACCACCCCTTCGTTACAAAAAGTGCAAATTTTATCCTCCCACACTTCCGTAGGTATCGTCCACCTTTCGGTCTCATATCTAAGATGGTGTGAACCAGTCCTCAGTTGAGCAATTAGCATCCTTGCTTTACCTTTAATAGTTTCCCCTAAGTAGGTTTTTTCATCGTGCTCCCAAGTTGGGTTGAACTCTTTGACATAGTGAGTTTTCTTTCGACCAATCGGATTTGTCCACATGGCAGTCCTGAATTTATTTGCAACATACTTTTTTATTTCTTCATTGGTGTTAGGGCACTCGTGCAAGCTAATGTTCCACTTGTTTATCCATTTGTTATTTTGTTTCATCCATGTTTTCTTCCTACGGTCTAAAACCTCTTCTACGACAATTTTGGTCCAACGGTGATCATCCATGTTTTCCACCTTCTTTAGATAGCTTAGTAATCGACTTATAGCCGAAGCCTCCAACGGTAAAGTTCTCGACTCAGCCAAGAGAATATCATAAGGGATAGTAGTTTTGACTTTGAGGTTGCTAGTGATTAGCTGCTTTTGGATTCTTTCAAGTTGTCTCCAACTATGAATTGACATGCTACTTCCCCACACCTCGCAGCCATAGAGAACCACCGGAGTGACCAACAAACCAAAGAGAGTCTTCTTGGTTTCCCAATCCCAAAGTTCAAGCTTTCTGCACCTGTTTTGGAGTAAGAAAGAGGCCTTCCAAACCCCTTGTATCCTTTTAGATTTAGCAGTCTCTCACCCGAGCTTATGGTGAAAGTCAATTCCAAGGTATTTGTATTCTTTCACTCTTTCCAAAGGATTACCTTCAAAAAGAAAGTTATCTTGTTTTCTTTTCTTCCTTAGGGAAAAAATCATGACTTTAGTCTTGGAGGTGTTCACCTGCATCCCAACATTCTGACAAAAGAGATCCAAGGCCTTCAAAATCTCTTTCAAACCACGGGCAGTTTTTGAGATTAGGATAAGATCGTCGGCATATAGCAGCAGCTTCGCCACATAACCTTCCAACTGAATACCCCCCCCCCCCCCATCAGTTTTGCTTAACCAAACTTCTAGTTTGTCAATGTATAACCCAAAGAGAGTGGGTGATAAGGGGCAGCCTTGTTTGACCCCTATGTAACTGCCAAAACATTCAGACATTCCTTCACTCGTTCTGATTTTAGCCCTGACTTGTTCATAAAGTCTATGCACTGCAGCCCTATACTCATCTGGAATACTTAATTCATCCATTATGTTCCACAATTTGTCTCTAGGCACCGTATCAAAGGCTTTTTAAAAATCAACAAAGCAGCAAAAAGCTTCCTCACCTTTTGTGTCCCATATTTTTTCAATCAAGTGTCTAAGAGTGATGCAGTGGTCAATAGTTGAGTATTTAGGCCTAAAGCCAGCCTGCCCTTTCACTCTTTTTCCCTCTTTTTCTGTCCAACTGTCAATTCTACACTCTAGCATGCTCCCAAAAGGCTTGCCAAGGATAGGGTTGACCATAATAGTGCAGTAGTTAGATGGATTATTGATTTCACCACTTTTGTAGAGAGGGATGACAACACTAGTTTTCCACTCAATCGGGAATCAAACGCGATTGACATCATTGAACATTCTTTTGATATGAGGAGCAAGAATTTCAACTCCCCACTTTTAAAATTCAGCTTGCAACCCGTCAATGTCCAACGCTTTACCATTTGCCAAAAATTTTATACCTTGTTTGATATATTCAACCGAAAAGAGCTCCTTTGATGTGTTGATTATGGGAGGGGAAACTTTCCCTTGGACCCTCTCATAAAGAAGTCTCGCATACTCTAACCATTGAACATATATTATGTCATTTTCAATCTGTTTTCTCTTTTGTTGTAGCTCACTCCAAAAACCTTTGGGATTGTGTTTTCCCAAGGAAATTAACTCTTTCCTTCTTGTGTCTACGTACTTTTCCTTTTTTGTTCTCACCAACTTCTCATACTTCTTCTTGTTTTCTTTGTTCAACCCATTCTTTTTCAAAGATCTCTTGGCAGCCTTACAATCTTCAGCATACCAAGGGTTAGCCGAAAAAGTGTTTGCAGACCCTTTCTTTGGATGGGACCTTTTACAAGCATCTAAAGCCTTATGGATCATAGGAATAAGAATATTGCTGCTAAAATGACCACTAGTCCCACTGGCAGCCTTGTCCCCATTGCTATTTTCTGTTTGAGGAATATGTTGCTCTAGAGCAGCCTTAAAGAGGTCCTGATTTTCTTGATTTAGTAGTAGTTTTGCTTTGGTGGTAGGTTCATTTTTCTTGTTGTGGGCCAGCATGCCATGTTGGTTATTTGAGATCACATCAAGCTTAATGAACAAAGGATCATGATCAGATTTCAGCTCAAAGGGACATTCTCCAATCTCAAACTCCACAATTATAGGGATACACCTCTCAGAGCAAATTAAGTAGTCCACCACACTTTGGCCATTATAACTTTTGCATGTGATATTACCAAAACTTGACCAGCTTTTCATGCCATTGCAAATAACCAGATTATATAAGCTAAAAGTCCCTAATAGCTTAGCTCCAAAGTGTGATACATTCTCGTTTCTGTCTTGAGAAGTCATTTCCCAAGGTTGCTCCACTTCCTCTTCTAGCCATAGAGGATTGTTGATTCCTTGCTCTTCATTATTCAACTGGAGAGACCGATTGTTAGCAGTCCTAGCATTGAAATCCCCAATAAGAACTATTTCTCCCAAGGTTTTGAATATAGAAATGTCTTATTTTAATGCGGCATACGGATCTTGACTATCTAACTTTCTCCTTTTATAGAACTTTGAATTCTGTGGTGCAAAATAGCAAGCAGCCAATCTGAAAATGACCCCATTCCCTATTATCTGAAGCCATATGTATTATTTATTTGGGTCTTCTTTCTCGAATTTTACAATACCATCCCAACACTCTTTGATTAAAATTGTTACACCTCCATGACCTTTGCCTATTTCGCTTCCTTTGTTCCACACTGAAATTTTCTTGTAACCTCCAAACTCTTAATGCAGCTAGCTCCTGCTGTCCACTTTCCATGTTACTTTGTAAGCTCAATATTTATTCCTTGAGCACCTTATTATCTCTTTCCATTTTGCACCAGGACTCTGTAGCCTCTTTTACTCTATTATCCTCACACAACCCCTTCGTTTCTAAAATTTCAAGCCTCATTTTCATGCTCATGAGCTCCTCCACATACAGCTCTGACGACCACATTAAAGGGGTGGAGGTAGGGCTGTAAAAATCTTTATTTTCATGAGGTATTTCTACCCCAACGACTTTGCTTGTGTCCTACACTCTGTTATGTTCCCCCTTGATTCTGAGTCCTACATATTTTCTATCAGATTTACATTTTCTTTATTCTTATCTTGCTTACTTTTCTTTTCTCCAATTTGAAAAAACTTATTGGACAACTGTGCACCCTTGCTAAGAAATTTTGGTAATATCATAGTGAATTTTTTCTTTTGAGTTTGTCTCAGCTTTCGAGCTTTCCTATGCCTCAGGATCCCTTTATATTGCTTAGCATTTACAAAGACCGGCTTGTCCATTGTATCCTCTAAGCATGCCTTTAAGGGCTTTGATGTGCATGGGTTCCAAGCTCCTACAAAGTCCCCTCCAGGATTACCGTTGTAAGGAGTTGCAAGCCCGTTTGTGAAATGCAAGGTATGAACCCAAGGAGAGCCCATATATTCTGGATACAGAAAACTAGCTATCGGGCCAACCAGCTGTGCATGGGGCCCCCAAAAGTTTTAAAATTGTTCACCACACATTCCACAATCTTCAAGGGTTTAGGATGTTTATTTTCTTTCAATGATTGAATCTGCTCTACCATGGACCCTTGGTCCACTAGAGTTAAGTTATCCCCCAAACCCCTTTGTTTAACCATCATGTGTTGAACAGTTTTGGTTTGCCCAAGTTTGCAAGAGGAAACAGAGAAAACACCCCAAAAAAATGACGATAGAAAAGTAGTGACAGTGTGGATCAAACGTGTCTTTGTCGAGTTGTAGTCTTTAACCCACAAACTTGTTGGTTGCTTCCTTGTCCCTCGAGATGCTTTGTGCTTTGTGCTCCCTGGACCCTCTGCCACAGTTTTCCTTCCATTCACGATTAAAAAAAAAAACCTGAAGCCCAAGTTTAGGGCCTGCCTGACTGGAGCGGGTCCCTTGGTTTCCTTGTGGACCATTTGTTTTATTTACCCTGCCACGAATCTGGATTGTTGTTGTCGAGCTTGTTCCATCTGAAATCTGAAAATACCCTCCCTTGCACTGTCTATGTGCTTTGTCTTTGTCTCCGTGCTCCACCACGAATCTAGATTGAATGTCATACGATGTAGTACAAACATCACACAATAGGATGTTATTTCTTCAACTGTACAGTGCACTACAAACTAATAAACCTTCTCAGTCATACAATGATGACAGTACTCTTCGACACTGGAAGTCTTATGGTATGCTCTATATTGTCCCTTCTTTGTATGATTTTAATGACCTTTCACTATACATTGATCTTCAAAAATCCTTCTGACTATACACTGAGGTGTGGGAGTTGTACCAAAGGTCGTACGATGATATGGGGGTTTAGCTATACACTAAATAGTCTAAGTGAATTTCATTGTCTACATAAAATACAAATTGGTCGTACCACATGTGTTAATCACACCTTATTAATAATTTTTTTTCATTTAATACTAAATTATTTTCTCAACCTTTATTTATAATGGCCATTTTTTCTTTATAATATCCACTTTATATTTCCTTTCACCCTTCTTTTGTACTAAATAATAATTAATTTTCTATACTTTAGAACAATATTTTGGCCACATTTTATCATTTAATATTTTAATATTTTTCCACTTTGAATTTTTAATAATTTTCAACTCCAACACTTTATTAATTTTTTTCTTTTTATTTTTATCTTCTTATTTTTCCACTTTGAATTTTTAATAATTTTCAACTCCAACACTTTTTTTTTAATTTCTATCTTCTTCTTCATTTCCTCTTTTTCTTTTTTTTCATTTTCGCTCAATTTTATTTTTATTTTTTGTAGCTTGGGGTCTCACACAAGTTTATCATGACCACTTATATTATTCATACTTGCAACAAGTACCAAAATATTGTAAATCAAAAAAATTCTAGTTAGGGTGGATTTTGTATACCTTTAGCTTTTAGTTATCGTCAATGTACATATCGCCTCTTTCTTGATACCACTTCACTTCATCCCCTTTGATTTTTGGGGATGTTATCAAATTGTGGACTACATGACAAAATATTGGAAGTTGGTAGTGGATGTGGCTTCACGTTATGGTATAATACCCACTATATGACATCTTCATTTTATCTAGAGCATTCTGCCACAAAGTAGTTCTCGACCATCAGCACTGGTCATAGGTTAGGTCTGTCTTCCATTGAGTCTTCTAAATATTATTCTATGTGTCATTCTTTGGTGTTCTTCCTTTTCTTCTAATCCTCACCCAAATTATAGTTGATATATCCTCTTCTTGGTCCTGAATATGGTGCTTTTAGGTGCCATCTACCATGTAGTTTAATCCATTCTACAAGTGGCCCAAAGAGTGCATTTTTTTATTTTTTATGGATTCTAGGTACAAACACACCTAGTTCTTGTAGAATAGGTTTTAATACTATGTCTTCAGGTCCTTCTCATCCTTTTGATCCTTTTAGCACTTGCATGATAGGTTTCACATTTGCCATCCATTCTACCATGTTGATTGCAATCAATCTCTCCTTGTATGGCTTTAATTTTGATCTATTACTACTATTTTTTAATATAGTTTCATCCATATTTTCTAGTTTGATAGCCCCATTATTAGATATTTCTTAGATTCTAAAGGAACCGATTCATCTCACTTTAAACTTACTTGGTTCAATTTTGTTACGAACATTATACTTTAGAACTAACTGTTCAAGATGGAAGTTTACTCACCAGATATTTTTGTTGTGCCAATACTTCCTAATTTTCTACATCACCTTTATTTCCCATTGAGTGATTATTCTTCATTCGTCAAGTTTGTTTAATTGGAATAGTCATTTTTTCACTCTATGTGTCACCTAGATGGTTCTCAATGGCAATCCTTAGGCTTGGTATCGCATACTCGATGGAGACTACAACTTCCTGATTGTACATCAATTAGAACGGTGTGTGGATTTTTATCACTTTATATGTCATTTGGTAAGACCATAGTACGAAAAGCATCTTCTCTTCCCAATAATATTCTTCAATGTCACACAACTTGTGGATGACAGAGACGAGTTCTTTATTTGTGGACTTTGCATGTCCATTCTCTCTAAGGTAGTGTGTTCGTGATAGGTTATGAAAAATACAAAACTTCATCATCATCAAATGAATGACATGGTTCACGAAGTGCCTTACCCTATCACTAATGATCTATATTGGAATATTGTACCTCGTGATATTCTTCTCATATATGAATATTGGCATACTGACTATACTATTTTTGGCAGTGCTCAAGCCTCTACCCATTTTGTTAGTTACTCTACGGTAACAATGATGTATCTACATTGGTGTAGTTGGCTAAATTTCAACGGATTGATGAAATCAAATAGCCTCCTCTCAAAGAGTTCCTAGGGTTGAGATGGGAACAACAAAATATAATCTCTCTTCAGTGGTTTGTCAACTCTTTGGAAAGTATTGCTTCCCACCACCCATTCTCGAGCATCACTATGTAATGTCAACCAATATAGACCTACCAATAGGATTTTAAGATTTGTATCATCTAGTCCCATATGTCCTCCAACCAGCCCTTCATGTGCTTCTTTAAGTACTCCTGGGATTTCCTCCTCCATGATGCATCATCATCATACATGGTCTGGCCCTATTTTATACAACCGTATATTGATGATTTGGAAGGTTTTACTCTTCAAAACTAGTTTCCTTCTCTTGGTGGCATTTCCTTTGGAAACATAGAGGTGGAAAGGTATTCTTCAACAGTCTCATACCATGGAGATAGTGCTATAATCTGAAATAAGTGGGCATCTAGGAAGTCTTTGTTTACTCCCTTTAGAGGTTCACCTGGCTTGATCTTGGACAATTGATCAATGATGACATGGCTTTTCTTTAACCAAACAATAATAGTGAATGTGAATTCTTGTAATAGTAGGAGCCATCTACTCACTCATCCTTAGATTATTAGCTTGTTCACCAGGTATATAAGGGTTTGATGGTCAACATAGAATGTGAAGGTTGTTGTGAATAAATAATGTCTAAAATTTTGTATGACATAGAACATTCCTAATGCTTCTCTCTCGGTTGGACTATAGTTCTTCTCTACCTTTAACAATAGCCAACTTGTGAATAATATTGGGTGGTATAACTATTGTAATCCCACTTGTTCCAATGTTGCTTTGATTTTGTAGTTTGGTGTATCGACATACGCGTGGAACTCCTTACTCTAATCTAGGTATGCAAGGATTGGTAAACTTATTAATTCTACCTTCAATTAATTAAAGGCCTTCTCCTGGTCATTTTTCCATGTGAATGGTTGGCCCTTCCTTGTGATTACATCAATAAAGTAGGATCTTTGGTTAAATTTTTTGATAAATATTTTATAATAATTGACATGACCCAGAAATGACTTTACTCCAATGATGTTTTGTGGTGCTTCCATCTATATGATCACCCTTATTTTTTGGGGGTCAATCTTTAGTTTGGTTGTGAAAATTATGTGCTCAATTAGTTTTCCTTGAGGTACCATGAAACAACACTTCTTCAGATTCAATGCCA
Source organism: Sequoiadendron giganteum (assembly GCA_007115665.2). Classification (NCBI taxonomy): domain Eukaryota; kingdom Viridiplantae; phylum Streptophyta; class Pinopsida; order Cupressales; family Cupressaceae; genus Sequoiadendron; species Sequoiadendron giganteum. Next base: position 622,076,373 of record CM021101.1, on the reverse strand, counting down.
ATCTTGTTTCTCTACACCATCCCATATATTCAAAAAGAGCCTTTAGAGTGTCTTGGTCACTATAGATTGACCAATCATCCAAGAATGCCTTAAATTTTCCCACTGATATTTTGTTAAATATGTGCCTAATGATTCTTGAAAATTTATCAAAGCATTGCATAGACCAAACAACATCCAGTTGTATGCATATACTCTATATTTGACCATGAACGTAGTTTTCAATTTTTCCTCTTTGGCTATGCTTATCTTGTTATAACCAAAGAATCCATCCATGAATGAATAAATTTCATGATCAGCCACCTCTTCTAGTATGGATTCGGTGAATAGGATCAGAAATTGGTCTTTTAGAGTTACTACACTTAGACATATGAAATCCACCCATATCTAAATTTGTTTGAATTATTTCTTCTGTGATATGACAATTGGAGAGACCCAATCATTCACTTCAACTTTGAAGATTACTTTGTCTTCCAATATTTTTTATATTTCCTCTTTCACCTTTGCAACATATTTTTTATTCATTTGGTAGGTTCACTTTTGTATGGTTAGTTCCCTTGGTACCAAAGGTATTACATGTATACATAGTTTCAATGATATCCCTTTCAAGTCTTTGTATGTTTGTACAAAAGAATCCTTGTATTCCATGAATATTTTGGATATTTTTGCCTTCAACAATGAATTCCAGTCATCTTCGACCAGGATTATTTGTGGGCTATTATCTTCTCCTAAGTTCACCATATTCATTCTCAATTCTTCATACATGATCACCTTGTCTCATTCAAAATTATGCGTTGGTGTGTCATCCACCCTAGCCACTCCCTTGTATTATTCATACTTCAGAGGAAATGTCTGACTTGTCGTGGCTCTGTCTTCTTCTTCTCCTTCAATATTTTTGACTTGCAACATATTGCAATCATGTTGGAACACTTCATATTCTTTCATTTTCCAATGAAATGTTCCATTGAGGGAACTTGTTCCATCCTATGAACAATGTTTGAGGTCAAGGACTCCTTTATCATTTGTTTCCATAAACATTTTTTCTTCTTTTGTTCTTGATTATGCTCCTTTCGAGTCCAAATTGTATGATGCCATCTCTTTTCTCATTGCTTAATGTCTCAAGCCAATCATCTACTTCCTCCCATATTTTTCTATGGAGAGTGTATTTCATTTCTAGTTATGGTCTCTCTTGGCTGAAATCATCCATCCTCTCCCAAATAATGCATCGTACACCTTATTCTATAATGGAATGACCACAAAGTTCAATAGCAATGGTTGGATCTTGATTCTCACCTTCTTTTCTATCAAAATTCACAATGGCTTGATGCCATGTTGGTAGGCACCAACCAATTGGAATGTGACTAGCCAATGTTGGCTTCCCAAGTCACTTCCATGTATCTTCAAGTAGTATGTTGACTCTCGATCCTCCACCTATAATAGTATTTGTTAGGCTCTTCCCCCTGATCTACATTCAAACGACACCTAGTTTCTTTCCTATGTTTACCATGAGCAGTATTGGGTCAATCACTTGTTCACCCTTGAGTGGTGGCTCTACTATCATGCCTTTTCTTTAGCCTTTCTATTACCAAATTTGATCATCACCAACCGTGTTTGTAATTGTTACTCTCAAATGTGGCATGGTTTGGATAAGGTTTGTTACCTTGATTGGTATGATTTTCTATAGCACTTGTTGTATGATGTTCCTTTCTGACTCTAATCGCAATGAGATACTTACAGTTTTTTTGGAGGTTATTTCTTCTTTCACCATCGCTTGTTCTACTTCTAATTTGTCTTCTCAAAGTTTTTCCTTTTTTGTACAAGGGTTTGGATATATTTCCTTCTTCATTTTCACTCTAGTAATTTCTAGAACTTTCTCATATCACTCCTCAATGTCCAACATGTTAATGCATTTTTCCTTTGGGTAGTCAGTGTCTTCATGATCACTATTTCCACACCACTTGCATAACATTCATGTTTTGTTCTGGTTAGTCTAGAATTCTCTGAAAAAGTGACCCCATTGATTACATTTTTGGTACTGGATCATTGGTCTTCCCTTTGTATCATATTAGATTATGCTTCTTGGTTCACTGCTATTGAACCAATTGTTATTCCCTCATATGTTTTGGTGTCTTCCAAGAGATGAATTAGTGTTATTATTCTATGCTTTCAGGGGTGTGGTTGGAGGGGTTGATTTTTCCCCTTGGGTGAAGAGCATGTGTGTGATTCTTGTCTTCACATTGTATGGGTGTTCCTTGATGGAATGTCCCATTACTTTGCATATGTCACAGAATAATTTTTTTGGATAGTTTATTTTTGTGTGACCTTCAACCTTGCACTCGGTGTACCATAATTCCTCACTTTCCTTTGTACGTCTCATCTTTTAGCTCCTTCATCATTCTTAGCATATCTTCCTTAAATCTTGAGCAGTCTTTGATTCATTGTCGATGTTGTCATATGTGCTCTCATTTTCGTCCATCCTCCTCTTTCCCCAAGAAGATATCCTATCTTCACTTTCTATATCTATTGCTCGATTGTAGGCATCAACATATGATGAAAAATTTATGAGTTTCATCTTCTTTCTCAATGAAGGAACCAATCCTTCAATTAACCATCTCTTCTTTAGTCCATTGGCTAGATGTTTTATAGTTTGACTAGTAATTCCTTGAGTCTATGATTGTAGGCTTATATATTCTCATTCTTTCCTTGTTTAGTGTTGTATATCTCCACTATAATTTCATTGTCATCTCTCAAAATTTTGAATTCATCTTGGAATGATCTTTTCAATGTATCCCATGTATTCTTATGATCTACTTCCAATTTGATGTACCATTCAATGGCTATCCCTCTAAGAGTTACTAGAAATTATCTCAAACAATATGCTTTATCACCCTAACTGTTCACTACCTTGATTGTCTCACATGTTTTACAATGTCTAATAGGGTCCTCTAACCTATTCCCGGTAAACTTTGGAAGTTTTTATCATTCAACATTCAGAATTTTTGATGGAGTCACCATCTTGCCTTCCTGTTGCACCCTCTATGATAGTAACTTGTTTGGAGGGTTTTGATTTGGAATTTTTGGTTCTTTTCTTGCACTCTCAAAAATGTGATAATCCTTCACTTGTCCCTTTTTATTGTTCATCACCCTAAAGTTGCCTTCGAGGTCTTTTTGATGCTCCCTTCATCCTGGTGTTATCGACTCAAGTCTTCCAACGTTTGATTCTTTCATCAGTGTCAAGTCTTCAATATGGTGTATGGTATTTGTCAAATCATCAATAGATTCTCTCTAGCCTTCCCCTTTAGCTAGTTCTATCGGTACGAATTATTCTTAGATAGTTGGGTTTGTGATTCCCTCCTTGCCTTCCCCTTTGCTCAAGGATGAACCTTATTTTTCACCTGACGATGACTCTTCTGTGTCCATTGATGATGGTCCACATGATTCTCTAATAGTGTTCTCTTCTTCACTTTGTGCTTTATCTGATGCTAATAGTACTGATGGTTCTCTATTTTGTTCAATCAGGTCAATGTATAATGTTTCATCAAGAAGTGGTAAGTGTTGAGCTATTTCTACCCACTCTCCATTTGTACATCTCTTATTGTGAAAGTCATCTTTCTCTCTCGACTACGGATTTTGCTTACACTTTGACTTCTATTCTTGGGTGGGCTTGGGCTTTCACTCAAAAACCCTTTGCCTTCTTCAACTTCACCCCTCAATCATAATTATCATTCTCTTTGTTTGTTTATTCTTAAGGATCTTCTTATTTTTTGGTTGATTGATTCATTACTTTTTTTTTTATTCAAAGTTAAGGGTATTAATTATTTAGAATACATTGACAATTAGTATCACATTCTTCTTCTTCCCTTTTGTTTTGTTCTTTTTACCACTATAGTATGTGTTTCCTTCGTTGTTTCTAGTCTCTCTCAGCCCGAAGATCTAACAAAATGATGAAGTGACATGCAATAAGTATTAGTAGCTTGTTGAGAAGACGATCAACCTCAGGGTTGATGGTTAGGTTATTTGATATGGTGGCTTGAGGAGAATCTCTCCTAAGAGCTTCCCTTTGTATGTGGTCTTTTAATGAGGTCCCACAATTTTACCAGGTTTTACATCAAATCATCTTCCCTTTCCTTTTTTTCTTGCACAAGTTCTTCCATTGGTTGTCTTATTACATCACCATGATTCTCGTCTATGAGTTATGCATCAGCATGATTTGTATTGGAAACGATGCTAAATTTTTACTCAATAATGATAATTGAATGATTAACAAAGACTAAATAGAAATAACTAAATATATTAATTACTTATAACAATGCTCAGAAGATATGTCATGTATCCATTCATTCATTGGATATGTAATAGTTACAAGATACAAAAATGCATGTTCTCCTCGATAGAGTATGCAAACATAGTATATATAGACTAGACAACGGTTGTTGAGAACTACTTCCTAATTACAAAATTTAACAATTATTTACTTTTATTGATTACAATATTATTTACTTAGTACATTTGGTTGGCTACATCATTGTGAGGCCAAATGTACCTATGTGCCTTGTTATATATTATATAAAATTTAATTTAAAATTGGACTACTGCTTACAAAAAAGAACCCTTAAACATTAAGGGAATCCTATGTTATGGATATTAATATAGAAATTAACCTGAGAGCATCTAGTAAGGATAGACAAAGGGTTGATGTAAAACTTCAAATATCAACTGCAACAACTTCTAGTGAGATCCTCATTACTGAGGAAAAATTAGATAAGTTAATGGGTGCTATGAAGGATCTCTCATTTAAAAGGTTGCAAAGAATCAAAAGGGAATGTCTTATAACAATGTTGTCACATGCTTAAATAGACATCAAGGATTACATAATAAACCTTAAAATTATGATTGGTCTAAAAGACTAGGAGAAAATGATAAGAAAGTGGTCACAAGGATTACAAATAAAGGATACCAAGAGAAAATCGCCCTAATCTCTTGAGGAAGGATCACGTGAATCTTCAACAAGATTCATTCTAGTGTGACATGTTTTTTATTAGATAAGAAGGTAAGGGCCCTAATCCTGTACAGAAGCTAATAGTAGAGCAAAACAGCTCAAAGAAATAGACTGGCAAAAACAACCACCAACCAAACAACAAAAAAACATATACTAAACCAATGCTAGCTAACCATAAGGATCATATCAAGTATAGGCACACAGGCCAGAAACAAGTTTATCATGAAGGCATGTAGGCCACTTTCATCATCAAAAATGTAGTTCAAAACAAGACTACTAGAAGGCCTTAGGCCATCAAGAGTAACCCATATATTCCTTAAAACATAACTATAAGTCATATTAAAACCATTAGGCATAGTAACCAGACAAACAAAATACTAAAAAACCACAAAACTAGAAATCATAATTTTTTAGGAGTAGTGTGACATATGTTACTTACCTCACAATCAATCAAAATGTGTTATTGTTGCAACACTTAAAGAAAAAATATTCCAATAAAATGAAGTTGCACCTAAGTATTATGAGGATTTCAATGTTGATCAATTGGGCATATATGAGGGTGAGGAATTCTTTTAATATGATCATAATAGACATTATGTTCCATATGAGTTACCAAAAAAATACTTCAATCAGATCAAAGAACAAATACAACAAAAATATAAGAGAGAAAAAACATCTAATGAAGATATCAGAGCTCTCATCAAATAAATCATCTTGCATGTCCAAAGTGATTACCAAGTAGGTGCCACAAGTCAAGTTGAAGGTGTGGTTGTCCTAGATATGTCGGTTGCACAAATAAGTAAAGGATAACATTGTAGAAAGAAATACAAATAGGATTACATGGAAGTCACCACCTAGGAAGAAGATTCATATGTCAGATGCATCCCTATAGAAGAAATATGTCCCTAAGAAGAAGATTGTTGATGCCCCAATCAAAAATGTAAAAAAATTGAAGGCTGCTGAAAATAATGCTAAACAAGTATAAATTAATCAAGCTGAAAATAAGAAACATAAATTAGATAAGTTGGAAATGTATTTAACATGAATCAAGTTTCCTCTAGTGACCTAGGTAATTCATTTCATCCCTAACACTAATGTTGTAACAATTTGATTGTCCACTCCTTTGCTAGCATACCAACCAATTGACATGGCTCAAACATTGAGTCAATTGAAATTTCAAGTTTCAATCAAGGAGTTGCTTAGGATCCTTGAACATGAAGAAAATGCATTATTGTACATCTTTCCCATACTATTTTTAATTAGCCAAGTGAACCTACAAATGTTCCAAAAGATAGGGTAGATCAAGCTAGTGTACAAGAGGTACCTAATATTTACTTAGGCACTATATCTACAAGTAAAAAACTTATAATTGATCCATTATACACATCTTTATTTCTAAATGATTGTTTGGTACATAATTGTATGTTAGATTTTGGGGGATCCAAAAATGTGATTCCATTAGAAATAATAAGTTGCTAGGCTTACAAGTTTCAAACTCTTATGGAAAGTGTTTCACCATGGATTATCATGAAGTAAATGTAATTGGGTGGTAAATGATGTTGAATGCAACTTTCCACATACCCTGGTAAAAAATTAATGGATATTATCATAATTGATTGTCCAACTAAATGGGGTATGATGTTGTCTAGGAAGTGGGCAACCTCAACTAGTAGTAATAGTTATATGGAGTTGTTTTATGCTATTATACCACAACGTGGAAAATAAGTCCAATTGCATAAAAAGAAGAATGCTCAATGTTGTAGAGAATCCAAATAAAGTACAAAATGAAATGTATTACTTTGAAGTTGAACTTGATTGTTTTATGGGCTACTATGATGATGAGTTTAAGAAGAAAGTTGAATATTATTTATTTTCCCCACATCAATATCTAGGAAATGTTGGCACTTGCAACATGCATTTTGATAGTGCATGCTCAAGAGAAATAAATGGTGTAAGATTTGTATTGGTGTCCCCAAAGGGGAAAACTATAATTTCACATTCAGGTTGAACTTTGAATGTACCAATAATGTGCTTAGTATGAAACTCTACTACTTGGTTTAAATGTGGCTTCCAAATATTGAATCAAATGTATTAGAGTGCATGGTGATTTGGAACTTGTGGCATCTCGAGTTAGGGGCACATATATGACAAAAGAAAAAAGATTGTGAATATTTAGGAATATTGTGTGAGATACTATTCATGTGTTTTATGAATTCAACATCAAATGAGTCGAGGGAGATACTAATATAATATTTAATTCCCTTGTTGTACTAGCTTTCAAATTCAATGCTTTCTTTACCTTCCAGGTCAGTCCACAATATTGTGTCCCACTTTTTGGCCAAGTTGGACATTAATATCAACATTTTTTATAAAATTTCACTTTACAAAACCTATAGCAACTAAACCATTAATAATTTGGAGATGATGTGAACTAGTGATTTGTGAGGATTTGTGTGTAGATTCTAAATATTATTTTTTTTAAAGAATAAATTATGAATTTTTAAGTAACTTTTAATAACTTATTTCTATAGTTAACAACATTTTAAAAAAGTGGCGTTTATGTCATCATGCATAAAAATTTTATTGAAAGAATAATGTTTATCTTAGAACACACAGGTATATTGAGAGGGGGGTGAATCAGTATATCCCTTAAATTAATCCAATTCAAAACCTATAACTTCCTTGACTAGATAAAACATTCAAAGCAAAAGAACACAACCACAACACCAGATTTGCATGGAAAACCCTACAAGGGAAAACCACAGTGAAAAAGTTGCTTGGAGCTATTGTCCAAGTCCAACCTCACAAAGATAAAAAAGATTTATAACTATTTTATGGATTCAACCAAAGGAAGTTTACAACTCACTGCTAGATACAACACTTATAGAAATGAGACTGCAACCTCATATTATAACACTTTATGAATCAAATAAACAACTACCTTTGCAACACCTTTGATGTCTGGATGACTAACTCTCTTCAACACTTACACTCTTCTTCTTTTGGCTTACTACCTCTAGCACTCACACTTTTACTTTTTCATTCAACTCATTGCCTCTGGCATACATTTACACACTTTTGATGGCTCACTACCTTCAACACTTTACTTATACTCTTCTATTTTTTTATCACTACCTCCAGCATTCATCAAACACTTCTTTGCAAATTCCCACTCATTCCTCTGCCTTCAACACATTGTTTTTGGAATTTACATTGAACACACAACACACCACTTGTACCCCTTTATCACACACTTGATTTTTCATTTATACCTTCCACAAGTATCAAAAAATTTCTCCTTGTCATCCACACTAAAATGTATAAACATGAAACATGCAACAGCCATATTGAATCGGCTCCAAATCATTTGGGGGAAAGGAAAATTCAATGTGGTCCAAGCCAAGAGATAAGTAGGACCTATTTTACCTCTGCACTTGATCCCATGCTAGCACATGCCACAAAAACTTGGCACAAAAAACTTAATGTACCAAGTCAGCCCAAAAGACACTTAACCCACAAATATTTACTCCAAACCACAAGTAGTACCAGAGCGACCAGATAGCCTCACACAGATTACATCACAAGCATCAAATGATATTGTAGTGTATAAAATTGTATACCTTTACAATTTCACACTATTTTTGGGTCCCTTAATTTATTGGACTTAATTAAGCTCCTAATTTGATAAATTATGCATTTCAAAGCCTTATTTTTATCGTTTTCCAAAAGGAGAACCGACATCAAATAAATGCAATCAATAATTAAATCACCATGGAATATGTGTGTCCTAGACTTATAGGCTAGGAACCATTCGCCCATGGGAAATTGGGCCCCCTTTAAATGCCAAGACCCATTTTAAAATATGTTTTTTGGTGGCATTTTAATGATTCAAATTTAATTTGCAATTGTCAACTTTTGGAATCTATTTTTTTCGAAATTAGATAAACACCTATAAATGCATAGTATTTTGATCATTTGAAATCTAACATGATCTAACAAGAGGTGAACATTCAAGAGAAAATATTGTCAAGTGCATTCAAGAGAAGATTTATCAATCATTTGTAGCAACAATTGATACCCTAACATCATGTTCAAGTTTATGTGTGTTCATGTCATCTTGTGAAGGTTAATATCTATTGTTGATCCTAAATCATCCAAGCATTTCAAATGTCCAAATCCATCAAGAAAATCAAGATCAAGTTCCTTGGATAGATGTGTTTGACTTCAGTCCTCTAAGGGAAGCCATAGAAGGGTGGTGAGTTGTAGCAAGCATTGTTCATTCACCATTTCCTTCTTCTTTGTCGTTATCTTTCTTTCAAGGTTTAATTACCAAACTGGGGTTTGATCAAGGCAAACCCCCATACAAACAAAACAAATTTTCCTCTTTGTGTATGTGCAGATTATAGATTGAAGAAGAATTGAAGGATCTTGAAGAAGAAATTTTGCATTATTTCACATTTTTTTGTCATTGTTGTCAAGCCACAGAAACTAAGTTGTAGAATTTATTTTTGACTTTCCGATAGTGGGACCTATGCAAAAAAAAAGCTAGGATCTAGCATTAGAGGACTTTCAAAAGTTATTTTGGGGACCTAGACTGAGACCCATTCGCCCAAGGGAAAATGAGTCCCTTTGTAGCTCTTAAAACAAGTTTATGGTGACAAGTACATGTGTTCAGACCCTTCTCAAATCTGCCTACAAACTGTCATTTCCATTTTTGTACATTTGGAAATCTATATTTTAAGTATTAGGTCTTATTGTTCATTTAGTTTGAGTGCTTAAAATCATTTCAATTTGGTTTCAGATTTGTCCTATTGTCCTAAGGACTAAGATCCAGGTCTAATTGACTCGCCATTAAGGTTGAAAGTCAATATTTACACCTTGTGATCTCTTTCCTAATAAAATCCCTAGGGAAAGGCCACCATTAAGATTCCTAAGGTTTTATACATACATGAAACTTTGGGGATCACTTTCCCTTCATTTCAGATATTCAAAAACATTTGTATGCCCTCCTCTCATAACTTCATGCAACATTATGTTGGAGCAAGCAAACAGACACAAAACCAATATCTCTTGGAAACCCATACAAAAAAATCTAGAGATAGAACATCAATAGCTTGACTTGTATTACACTTCAACAATTGAAACTCAAAGGGAGAAAATTGATAGACATGCTAAACTCATCCTCCAAACCGTAAGACCACAACAACAACAACTATGAAGAAATGTGAGCATTTCTCTGAACTTTCCATGACTACAATAGCACAATCTTCACTCTGCTAACTCGGGAAACTTCTACGGTGACTTATATATTCTGGAAATAGGAACACACATTCTTCACACTTGATTCTATCTATCCTTCAAACTGCAGGACCATATCTTCAAATGTAGAGAAATATGGATCATTCTCTGGAGCTTTTCAGAGAAAATTCCTAAGCCACTAACTATAAGAAATTCTTTTATATATTTTACATCAAAAAATAGTGAATACAAAATTCACAAAATCATTCACTTATTCATGAGCAACAAGAAATAACTATTATAAAAACTCATGACATCCAACATCATACATAATACTTTCTAACCAACATCTTGATTGCAACATATGCAACCATCCACACACTACCAATTTGCTAACAATAAAGACAACATCATCAACAATCTCCATTCTATTGACATCAATGGAAACACCTGCAACATACTTGCAATAGGATAAAATTATAATTTGAAAATGTAGATTTTTAACATTAATATCCAGTGCATGGGTATTTTTTCATAATTTTTTGTTGTAGTTGTTACCCAAATTTCACTATAGGCTCATTCGAGTAGAGTTTTGTTTTTTAAGAAAATAAAATGAGGTACATTTCATTAATCTCTCCTACATTACATTCAATTGCATAAATAAAATAATCCAAAAAGATTACATTTTACACAAAACTGCATCAATACAAGTGCATGTAACAGAAGAAGGATTTACACAAATCTTTTCTGAACAAAGTAGTAATCTTTATTGAATGTAAATATGTACATTATCTCACACAAGCCGTGAGATTGACTCTACTTATTCAATGCAAATAAAGAAAAGAGTATACATGAATAGGTAAACTAGAAGAAATGTGCATGTAAGGAGAGGGACCAGTCATTTCCTAAATGACTGGTTCGTTATGTTGTCATGTTTTATGTCTTGCCTCGAGCTGCCCCTATCCCTCCTAGCTCCTTGTTTCTCCTAGGTCCTGCATTTGAAAAATGAAAAGGGGTTAGAGCCAAGCCTCTAAGCAATGAAAGATCTCTAACATCATATGCACAAACACCTATGCATGTGTAAACTAATCTCTATCTACATTGAACAAGTTTGGCATTTAGATGTCTAAGAAAACAATAAAGTTATCGTACACAACTAAAAATGCATCTGGTTTTCTAAATTTTTTGCTTCATGTGCAAAAATGGGTGTAGTCATATATTGTTTTGATCTATCAAAATTAGCATGTGGGTAAAATGTGGCTCCCACGAGGGTTGAGCCCAGCGTGCTATTTTGTTATGTTTTACTCAAATAAGTGTACATCATTTATGATAATGAGTTTTATTCACTATCCTAGATGATAAATACTTACCCAATCTAAGTCATAAAGAATGTGTGCAATAGTATATATTCAAAGCAGACTGCAAAATTGCATTGATGTGTTAATCTATGAAGCACAGTATAAAACATGGAGTGATAGGGTTGATTTCCTACCCTTGTACCTTGGGGTGTTGACATTCATGTCAAATAGAAGAGTTGTACATTTGGAGGGAGTATTCGGTCACATCCATCAAGAATGGAAGATTCTCTCATAGCAGTAAAAATAATGGCAATTAAGATTATGAATGACTTCAAAAAAGCATTGTTTGAGCCAAAGAAGACATGATAAATGATAGCAGATTTAGTGGAGTGAGATGATTAAGCCACAGTTCATTTTGAGTTGAAAATACAGTCATAATTATCATGAATTTTATAAAATAGTTTGGAGGGCAGCAAGCATTACCATGCAAGTAATAGTGACATCTTATGCACAGATATGACATAACCATGAGGCAGAGTTTCTATCAAATGACAGATAAAAGGAAAATGTTTTTAAAGGATAATACAAACAGTCATCTTTGAGTTCTTCATTTGATCACAAGCTTGTAAGAAATGACTTTTAATAAATGGATAGTGGTCTAAAGCCAGGATACAAAATGCAAAACCCAGTTTGGTGCAGCATTAAAGGTACATATACTGAGAGTGTAGACTTGAAGATAAATAACACTCATAAGAAGGCCATACCAAGTCACAAATCAGTGTGAAAAAAATAAGCATTTCTGAATTCATTTCCAAGATGATGCATGAGACATGTTAATGATCAATATTTTGAGCTTGAGAATAGCTTAGAGCAGGTAAAAGGAAGATGGAAATAAACCTTATGACATATTACTCAAAGGTTATTAATATGTGACAGTCAAGACAAAACAGAGGCAATTTTAGTTGACATTGTTGAGGTGACATTAGTAATCCATAGAAGCAAATGTAAAGAATGACACAAGGTCATCACAGGTTCTCTATGTTCTTTAGGTCATTTTTTCATAATATAAACTTCAAGATGCATTGAACAATGACATTTTTATAGAGCAGTGGATGTTGCATCCAAATGGTGCAATCCCAAAGGGGAATGAGATTATAGTTCATTGTTATATAGAGGAGATAGGCTACAATCAACAAGCAGGGATGAATGCAGGCTCAACCTAGGTTCAAGTTGAGGATAGTCATGATGGCTATGCCTAAAAAAGATCGAATTATAGACAAAGGATAGCCCTGTAGTGAATAACCTATGAGCTGCAAATTCATAAGTATGTAGTGATATGCATATAAAATTTGTATAGGTTTGAGGTAGCTATGAAGGACACTTGAGATCTTTTTCCAGTAATCAATGAATCTGCATAGTGGCAAAGATAGTCCCCAGGACAGGGAAGACATGATTGCCATTAGTTTTAGACCTTCTAGTGATTCTAGTGACTCAAGAAAATCATTGCTTTAAATCATTTTATATCTCCCTTTGTCAAGTCAAGGAAGTGAGTATTTCATAGGGTGTGTGTTAATAAACTTGTGCCATCATTGTTTATGGAGTTATAAGGATCAGCAAATGCTCATTACTAATGTCGGACAGAGTTATCCATGATATACTCATCAGTGCCCTCAATGGACTATAGAGGAGATGAAGCAATGGCTAAGCACAGTGATAGGAGCTACGGCATGAGGGGTAAGCAAAAACTAAATATGCAAGTACTTTGAGGCTGCTACAGAAAACATAAAGGTTGCAGTTTAAAGTTGGCAATCTTTTGAGGGGGCAGAAGATGTAAAGAGAATACTACGAGTGGACGTAGGTCTCGGCCAAGGGTTTCAAACTCTCAAGTGAAGATGCAAAAGAATGGTAAAGCCCGTGTTCATGTTAGACAGCGGAGGTTTTTGCCTGCAAACCCTAGTGGCCATGAAATGCAGAAGGTCGAGCTCTAAAAATTGCAAATGGAACAGACCCTTGAAGGGTTTCTTCAAAATATGAAAGCCAAGAAAAAGAATGCTCGATAGAGAATATGAGCAAGGAATGGATGTGGCCATTGAGAGTAAATCTTTTATTCAAGAAAACACAGGAATGCACAGAAAAAAAATAATAGGTATTCCTCATTATTTTGCAGAAAATAAAACTTGAAATAGTTTTTTGTTCATGAATAGACAAGGATGCAAAGTTTTGTGGACAAAGTTCTTACCTGAGAAGAATCCTTCCAGAGAACCTTCATTTTCCGCTTTAGAAAACACCATCAAACCTTTCATGGTGGTGCGGCTATAGCTTCCTCGAGAAGCTTCTCAACAAAATGAAATGCCTTAGCACTTCGTGTGCTTCCTTTTGTTTTAGGGTTTCATTCTTACCCTAACCCATGGGGAGTGATTTTTATCACATCTTTTAGACTTTTCATTACCATGTATAATACCTTCGTGGTATTTTTTGTTTGTCTTATGAATGCTCTAGGGTATAGTGTAATGTAACTTATACTTTTGCAAATATTTGTGACTAAGTCCATATGACTTATGTCCTCTTATAAGCATTGGTCTTAGCATTATACCTTAGAATCTTTGCATTAGGAAACTATGTAAATGTGTAACTTTTATGATCTATAAATCATTTAAGTCATGATTCTCCTTTTAAAATGCAAGAAATATGGTACGATGGTCTTGATGAAGACTTCTTCAAAGATTATGATTATGAGGAGATTATCCATTGAGGGCAAATAGGGGCACATGCTCTCAAGACCAAGTCATGGAGGAAAGAGTTTGTTTTTGAATTTATGATCATAGAGGGAATATTGGGATGTTTTTTTCAGTTAACCAGCATCTGGAGAGCATCTAGGAGTTCTTTGGAGACATTTGGAGCAAATTTAGGCCTTTTGACTCAGTTTGAGGCACTTTTGAGAGGCTTTTATGGTTTGATAGGGTCAATTTTACTTTTTCAACCATTGTGAGCTCTTTTGGAGAGGATTTAGGTCCTAGATTTTTGGCTTTTGAGGGACATCTGACCCATGAGGTTTCTAGAACTTGTTTTGGTGGAGCTTGCTTACTTAATCATTTTTGCAACTCATTATTGAGGGAGTTCTTTTTATGCAATTTTCTGGAGATCGTGACTTTGACGGTCCTTTTCTACAGTTTTGAGCATTCCTTGTAATCCAGTTTTGGGATATGATATATAGATACTACCTTGAGTACTATTAATTTTATGGTGTTGCCTTTTCATTATTGCAGTTTTGTGCATAATCCAGTGATCGATCAAACTATTAGTGAGGTATTTATCTCCTTGTGGTTTTGTCTTACTTTTCATGCCTTTTCTGTGAAATATACTTATACAGGTTACAGGTTATGTTTAAATTGAATTCAACCTTTGAATTGTGAAATTTTTATTTTCCTTTTGAAGATATTGCACTCAAACTTTCCTATGAAACATTGATGTGTAAATTTATAGAAGTGAATTGTGTAGTTTAGATGTTATCAACAGTATTCAAGTGTTTCAAAATCTTGATTTTCATGATCCTTTTCAGATACGTGTATCACCATAGGAAGTAATATTCACAGCTTATAGTTTTATTCATTTTCAGTAATCCTTCTTCCCTTTTTCCTTCAAAAGAATCAGTAGCTAGGTGATAACCGATAGGAATTTGGCCTTCTCCGAAGGTTGAACTCTACTTATCAAAGCCGACATTTTGAGAGGTCTTCCCATGTTACATTGGATTTTTGAATTTCGCATTCAACAGGGTGCAGATTTTACTGATAACAGTAGTATTTTTTAATTATTTTTTGAAGTCAAAGTAACTATAATCTAGACATAGGTGTATGTCGTCACACAACTAGTTTTGTATGTATTGAAAGTAATTCTATTTTTTTTTTTGCTGAAACAAGAACATCAATACCTAGTGCACACATATTTTTTAGAATTTTTTTCTCTATTTTTCTATTTTTTTACTTGTGTGAAACAAATACCTTAATATTTGGTGAAAAAATAACATTCACAAGAAATAGAATATAAATATAATAATAAAATTAAATACAAGTCTAGGGCGGAAAAAAAGGTGGTGAATGACTAAGTTAATGACCACTTCACATCATCGGCATTGTAACATTGTTGTTGCTCTTCATAAACAGAGTGTTGAGAGCAACCCTGTATATTGATGACTTGGAGGGGTATGGTTGACATGGAACTATTGGTAGCCACCTCAACAATGTTGCTTATGTGGGTGGTGATAGTGGATGAAAGGGTAATTATGACTCACATGATATAGTTTAATTCGTTGGTCTTGTCAAATTAATGATGGCATTGTAAGGTGTTATATGAAACTCGCATTCGAAAGATTGGTTTGTCCTATCACACTCACATGGGGATTATGCACTATGGTTTTCATGTGCGAGTTGGGGATTTCACATTGATAACAAGCTAGAATTAAGTACAACACACACAATTATGATCAGTGTAATAATAGTAAGGAATGACCTCAATTCCTTACATGATATATGCATACTTCCAAGGGGCATGACAATTAATTAATCATCACCTATATTTGGTAAATGTTCACTTTGTGAGCATATGCAACTGTGGTGAACAATGGGCAAGCGATCAAAGTTTATGGTGAGAATTTCCACTGAGACTCTGACGAGCATAGGTGTTGATACTCTGATTCAATTAGAAATTATGGTGAGGCAGATGGTGTATCACGGGGTAGTTATTGATCAACGACTCAAATGAATACTCAAAAAAATTGATTCCCTCACCTTAGTTGTAGTGAAGAATATTCTTGGTAAGGGTTTCTTGGAAGATAGTGAAACATATAGAGTGGAAACCTACATAATTTCACGGTTCTTCGCAGTCTTGTTGGATATCAAAATGTCGAAAGGAGAAGTCGAGACTCTAATAAGGAAGCTCTTCAAAGAAAACTTGTTGGTTGGTTTAGATGAAATCCTCTATGTTGCAACTTTTGGAATGGGTGTCCCTTGGCTATGTGATATGGCCTTACTACATGTGTCAAGGGAAGTGGTTAATTATTACCCCTTCCTGCTCGACCTTAAGGGCATGACGCTTGTGGAGCACAAACAGATGGTTCTGGTTGGAGCAAATTATTTGCAGAAGGTGCTAAAGCTTCCTCAATCTCATGGTGGAATTTGGGTACTAGATTTTAGGGCATTCACTCAAGCTCACGGGTTTTTTGGTATGGGTTGGTCCAGCTAGGTCTGTGGACATGTTTCTATTAAAAATTTAATGTTTATGTTAAAACAATTTAGTGAAGATGATAATGTAGTCAGGTGTTGGTAGTCTTTCTTGATATAGATATCATATGTGCTTGGGTCTAGTGTGTAATGTAATGGATGAAGTATAATCCCCTTTACTATTAAGCATGTTTTGGTGTCTATGTAAGGTTTGGGGAAGGAATTGTAAGCGAATGTGTGTTAGCCTCCTTTAATGGTTCAATAACTAAGCTCTCAAAGCTATAACTTGAAGACTAGATATCTGCACCAAGTAGCTATCTTGCTCATCATGAAGGTTCATTTCATTACCAAAGGGATGTGAACTTGAAATTATTTAGCACTATCTATGCACTAGGATTCCATTGTAGCCATCCTTATCCTATAACTTAGAAAGAAAATAATACTGAAAGTGAAATACTTGAAATGAAGCAACATAAGTATTGAGCATAAACCAACAACTAAATTGAACTGAAATGAATTACAGAAACATAAACCTCAATAAATAGATAGGAAGTTACTCTATCTACCATGGTTGTAGGAACAAACACAGAACGGAGTTCCAATGGCTGCAGGAATAGATAACTGCTAAGACTGTAACTAATTGCTAAACAGAAAAGTAACTACTGAACTAAATTGATGAAATTCTCACCAAGTGGGCCCCCTTGAATGAGTTTTCCCATAAATAACTTAGATTCAACAAACTAAAATATCATTTTATTCATTGAAAACATGATTACAACGTAGCAACAACATAATTGTATTTCTTGAAACTGAAAATTCAAGTATAATTCTCAAAATATTCAACCTCTTGAAGAGGAGCATTTGACCATTATTTATAGAAGGAAATATTCTAACTAGCTTAACTAACAAGGCAGTCGACTCCAATAGATTAGGAGGATGCCACTTATTGAAAGCATGAAAAAGAGGAAGGAGGTTATACATGCACAAGATTCGGTCAAACCAGAATTGCTTCAATGAAAATATAGCATAACAACACCTCCTAAATCTAATCAACTAATAGGCATGACCATTAAGGTTAACTTCCACATGATCTGAAAGCTTCCAACCACTTGACTTCTTCAATGTCCATCTCTACTTGACTTTTTCAGCAACCGGGCAGCTGGCATGAACTTCCTCCACATTGGAAGCCCCATTTATATCTGCACCTTAATCTAGACCTACATCATGAAATTAGTGTGCACAAGACAAATGTATATCCATAATCACCTTATGATAACATTCATTTAATCACATGCAAAATTAATACAGATAAATCACATAGCAAGCTAATATCATTAAAAGTTATAGGAATAATTTTATGTCCAGAGTTCACAAGTTCAGGGAAATAACATAGAAAGTATTGGTAACTAGGTGCTAAAACCCCATAGTAACACTAACAAACTTATGATAAATCCTATAAAAAATAAGTCATTATTTAGACTCATCATCTCCCCCCAACTTAATATTATGTTGGTCCTCCAGCAGAGGGAACTCAATTCCTTCGCCTTACAATAGCCTTGAAATTAGCAACTTGTGTCTTCCCTTTATCAGTCTCTACAGTATCTGAGTTTGGATCCCAGTAGAACCCATGCTTTCCTTCTAATCTTTCCCACTTTGGCCTCTTTGTACTTATATCATATTGATAATTTATGTAGTCAGGTACTGGCCACAATAGAATAGGTGGCTGAAATATCAATGGAAGCTAATACTACTGATTTGTTCTTCCAAGGTGCATATATCTGATGCTCCTTTTGCAAGTTGCATGATAATTCTATAGGGAATGGGGTTCATCTTGTTTAAATAACTTGGAAACTCATTCCATCTTTGTGACAATTATCCCAATAATGTTCTTCCTGTAGTAGCAGCTACTTGTTCATATTCACTGTATGCTTCCTCTCTGAAAGGCATGATCCTCTATTTGTATGATGGTATGTAAATAAACCTATGACATGTGTAGAATATTTTTGAAGGATTACTTGATTCAAACCTTATAAATAGAGGTGTGTGGAGCTCCTTTTCTCTATATAGTTTGAATTGTTCTCCCCGGTTGTTTTCATTCTGAATCCAAGACATCAATGCTCTCAAATGAACATTTCCAATATACAACAATGGATTCCACTCATGATCATTAGGAACAACATAGTTATGCAAATATAATTAACACAGCAAATTTTTAACCTCAGGAGGAGAAGATTGATAAGCTTGAAAAAACTCGTGGGGTTTCAATAGAACGGCTTAAACCAGAAATAACCCTCAAGACAACCTAAAAGAGAGATAACTCACTTTCAAATTTAATGCATACACCCATGGAGGAGTCCTAAATTCCATAATTTGTGGTACTAAGGTCACCACATTGCTTACCTTTTCCTGTAGTGCAATAATTTCTACATTTTTCTCCTTAATTTCTTTATTCTTCTTATTAATCTCTTCCTGTAGCTTGTGTTTTTCTCTTCTCCATTCTTTTTATTTTTCCTGCATCTCTTTCCATAGATCCAGGGCTACAGATGCCCATGAAAAAGAGGAAGGTATGTGTATTCCTACCATGATCTTCCGTTGTGCTAGTGTTTGATGTTCAATTTTCTCAAAAATTGGATGTTCAACAACTGGATGTTTAGCCTGCTCTACAACTTGATGCTCAACTTTCTCTGCAACAACAGCAAGTTCCTCCAACCCAATGTTTACCTGCTCCCTAGGAGTCTCTATCAAATATATATTTAATTGCTCTCTAGGAGTCTCTTCCTTCTTCTTAGGTGTCTCAGTGAGTCTATGGCTCCTTCTTGGAGGTATATCAGCAGCAGACTTGGTCAATTTTGGCTTCTTGGGAGGACTTTTACTTTTCTATGTGGCTGTAGGAGACTCTATTTCTATAGTTTTCCTCTTCCTAGGGCTAGGGTTTATCTTCACTGGCTCTTTCTTTTTATCTTTCCCTTTACTACTCTTTGCTTTGCTCATTTTTGTTTTTTCTTGCCTAACAACAGCCCTAGTGCGAGGTGTATTTTTAGGGGAAATATTAACATCAAAGTCTGAAGATGAACTCTCTTCATCTGCATGATCAGATTCAGAAGAAATAGTTTTGATTGCAAGAGGGTTTGTACTAGGTGTTACCCCAAAAGTTGAAGCTCTAGGAGTAATTTTAACAACACCCTCATCTCTCCTAACCCTATGAGTTAGGGGTCGACCTCTAAGGCCCACATTTTTCAGTCTGAATCTTCTAATTTTCAAAAATTCATTCCACGACATACTGGAAACATCTTGCAAAGATTTCTCTACTTACAATTTAATCAAACAGTGATGGGAAGCAGACAAGATTGGCAACCTTCACAAGTAATATATTTGACAATAAAACCAACAGCTTGTTTCCATTTCTTTGGAAAAGAAAGTCTTCTTGTACCTTGTTTGTACACAACAAGCGGAGGATCACTAGGCTCTGTGAATTCAACCCTAGTTGACCTAGCATCTTTAGTAGTAGGGTAGGGTTCTCCCTCAGTAGGTAAACCTAATACTTTGGCAATTATTTCCTCTATAGCTATGACTTTTAACCCCTTTACCATTGCCTCTCCATTTACAAACGTTTGAGCAAACTCCAGGGCAATTTCTTCATTGAAACTATCTAGCTTTAGAAAATAATCCAACTAGCTACAATTTTTGAATTTGGTTCACATAATGCATTTTTGTAGGATGACTTGGTGAACCGCTGGTTCAATTCTAATCAACGAATCTCCCATTGTTCAACTCATACACAGGAAAACACTTTTGCAAAGACTTCCTCCTACAATCCTCCAACTAAAAAAAATGTCTCTTCTACTTCCTGTAGTTCTCACAAATACCAAAACCAATGTCGAAACCTCTAAATTTTACCTTTCCAATGGCATCATGATTTCGACTAAGGTAGTAAAGAGTGTGCATTATCAAAGAGAATGGTGGTAGATTAATGTCACATGTAGTACGTAACTTCAACTTATCATTTCAAATTTATGGAATGTGACTGATGACATGTACGGCATATGGCACATAAGCTCACTCACACTTCCCCCCCAACCTAAATTAAAGCATGTGTTTGCACAGGCTGGAATGGGAATTGGATAAAATAGGGCATTTAAATAGGTGTGCTATGTGAAATATAAATATTAAAATACAGTAATCAAATAAATGAATGCAAGGTAATTAATATACATGAAGTTTTACGCACGTACTTGAAAAGGTGGAACATCTTTTCCAATGAATGTGGAAGGAAGTATCAGTCATCATAAAAGTACAGTTGAATAATTAAATGAAGTGGTGGAGTGATGTGGAAGAGAGAGAGGTGGAAATGAATGGGCGAATAGTAATGATGGAGAAATTAATTCCCAGCAAAAGTGGAAATCTTTATTATGATTGCATGTGTACCTTAAATTAAGCAGAAGGTTGAACACTAGGTCCACTTCCTTCGATTGTAGGAACTTTGGAGTTCTAGTATTCAAAAAATTATGGCATGAACTCCTGCTTTGACATAGGCTTATGGTATAATTTGAGATGATGACCATTTACCAGGAGTTTGAATTTGATAGGATCAATTGTTGTAAGTTGAACAACACCATTGGAGTAGACCTCTGCAATCTCATATGGTCCCAACCAACAGGTTTGAAGTTTGCCCAAGTAATCTTAATACCTAGAGTCATAAAGAAGTGCCCAGTCACTTGGTTGGAACTTCTTATCTTTGATGTATTTATCATGCCATATAACTCTCTGGTTATGCACCATCTCAGTATGGTGGAGAGTTGATTTCCTCATCTCATCTAAGGCATTTAATTGCATAACCATGTCCTTTTGTGCCTCAAATATATTTATTCCAAGGTCAAATGTTGTTCTAAGAGTTTTATGTTCAAACTCTATAGGCATCATTGTTGTTTTCCCATATAATAGCTCAAAGGAAGTAAAACCAGTTGTGGTTTTCCAAGTGGTTTTGTAGGCTCAGACAACTTCTAGCAACCTATTTTCCCAATCTTTTCTATGAAGTGCTACTTTCTTGGTCAAATTAGATTCTATTTCCTTATTTGTTACCTTAGATTGTCCATTGGCTTGTGGGTGATAGGGAGTAGATTTCCTATGTCTGGCATTATACTCATTTACCAATGTTGTGACAAGAGTGGATGTGAACTAAGCCCCTTGATCTATGACTATCTCCCTAGGAACTCCATAGCGTGTGAAGATTTCTTCATAGAGTAATTATGCAACTTTATTGTCCCTATTATGTTTCATGGCTTTTACTTCATCCCATTTTGTCACATAATCAGTATAAACTAAGATGTAAGATTTTCCATTTGATGGTGGATCAATTAGACCCACAAATTCAAGTCCCCATTTATCAAATGGTGTGATAACTACTTGAGGGTACAGAGGCATCTCATCTGATTTAGTTGGTCACCCCATCCTTTGACACCTATCACATTTCTTGGTGTACTTGCTTGCATCCTTATGAAGTGTAGGCCAGTAGTATCCTGTATTGAGGATCTTCAAGGTTTTCCTCTTAGCTGCAAAGTGTCCCCCATAGGGTTCATTATGGCATGCATGTAGTACATCATAATTCTCATCCTCTCACACATCTTCTCATCACATGATCTAGTCCAAAAATGTAAGCCTCCTCTAATGGTTCAATAACTAAGCTCTCAAAGCTATAACTTGAAGATTATATATTTGCACCAAGTATCTATCTTGCTCATCATGAAGGTTCATTTCGTTATCAACCCAGGGACATGAACTTGAAATGGTTTAGCACTGTATGTGCACTAGGATTCCATTGTATCCATCCTTATCCTATAACTTAGAAAGGAAATAATATTGAAAGTGAAATACTTGAAATGAAGCAGCATAAGTATTGAGAATAAACCAACAACTAAATTGAATTGAAATGAATTACATAAAAAAAGTCTCACTAAACAGATAGGAAGTTACTCTATTTGTTGTGGCTACGGGAACAAACATAGAACGGAGTTCCAGCGGCTACAAGAATAGACAACTACTAAGACTATAACTAATTGTTAAACAAAAAAGTAACTACTGAACTGAATTGATGGAATTATCACCAAGTGGGCCCCCTTGAATGATTTTTCCTAGAACTAACTTAGATGCAACAAACTAAAATATCATTTTATTCATTAAAAACATGATTACAACGTAGCAACAACATAACTGTATTTCTTAAAACTAAAAATACAAGTACAATTCTCAAAACATTCAACCTCTTGAAGAGGAGCATCTAACCATTATCTATACAAGGAAATATTCTAACTAACTTAACTAAAAAGGCAATCAACTCCAACAAATTAGGAGGATGCCACTTATTGAAAGCATGAAAAAGAGGAAGGAGGTTATGCATGCACAAGATTCGGTCAAACTAGACTTGCTTCAATGAAAATCAAGCATAACAACACCTCCTAAATCTAATCACCTAATATACATGTCCATTAAGGTTAATTTCCACATGATCTGAAAACTTCCAACCACTTGACTTCTTCAATGTCCATCTCTACTTGAATTTTTCAGCAACCGGGTAGTTGACATGAACATCCTCCACATTGCAAGCCCCATTTATATTTTCACCTTAATCTGGACCTGCATCATGACATTAGTGTGCACAAGACAAATGTATATCCATAATCACCTTATGATAACATTCATTTAATCACATGTAAAATTAATATAGATATATCACATAGCAAGATAATATCATTAAAAGTTATAGGAATAAGTTTACATCTGGAGTTCACAAGTTCAAGGAAATAACATAGAAAGTATTGGTAACTAGGTGCTAAAACCCCATAGTAACACTAAAAAACTTATGATAAATCCTATCAAAAATGAGTCATTATTTAGACTCATCAATGTGGGCAAAGAGTCTCTACATTTTGGTCACTGCAAGGCAGATGCTACTGTATATTTTTGCTATATCAATATAATCCTTTACTTATGTATCAAAAAAATAAAATTAAAACTTATACTTTTTGGAAAGATTATAATAAGGGCTACATACTTACAAAATATAATTTCTAAAAGACTTTATTTAATCCCTCAAAGGTTAAAGAAAAAGTGTTTTTTTTTCCAGCATTTTGATAGGTGTGAAGGAGACTCCATTGTGGGTATGATTTAATACTAGAGCGATTTATCCAAGGGGGTTTGATCTAAGGGGCTATTATCTAACCCTCTTTAATTAAAAACCTTTAGATGGAATCTCTCTAGGCTTAAATCATTAGTTTTTCTAAAAATATGTGATTTCAAGCAAAAATCAGGATGTCACAAGTTTGGGATCTATTATTGTGGGATGACCCTCAAACCCTCAATACAAGTATGATATTGAAATTCTTACCAAGCCTAGTATTCTGAACAACATTTACAATTTTCAAGTCATCAATGATGATCAACAGATCGATGAACTATTGAATTGTATTGGTCACTTTGAGATCCAGCTCATTAACTAGAAACCCATGGTGGAGAAATATGAAAAGGTAAGAAGACTCTTTTTGGAAATGAAATTATTCATCTCAAAAATAATAATATTCCAAGAGGTTTTGTTTCTTTAGAAATAATGGTTGGCAATGTTGATTGTTATAAAACAGCAGGCATGTTAGTGAAGAATATGTAGAAAGTGTGAGCTCATAAATTGAACCATCTCCTAAGATGATTTTTATTGGTAAAATATTAAAACTTGCAAAGAAGTAAATAATGATAGTATTATTAATAAGGTATAAAAATACTTTGCTTTGTCCTATGATGAACTAAATTCTTATAGGGAATATTTTTTCTATCATTCAATTTCATTGGAGTTTCGTGCAAAGCTATTTAGATAGAAGCAACATCCCATAAACCCCACTCATGCCCCTCAAATGCAAAAATAATTGATGAAGTTGAAAGAAGGCATTATTAAATCAATCAAACATTTTCAGTGGGTCTCAAACCTTGTCCTAGTTAGAAAGAATATTGGGAATATTAGGCTATGCATGGATTTCATAAATTTAAATATCAAGTCCCTCAAGGACAACTATCCACTACCTAGTATTGACCATTTATTGCAGCAACAGGTTCAAAGCTAATGACTATGATGGATGGATTCTTAGATTAAATTTAGGTCATGGTCAAATCTTTTGAGAAAAATAAAATAACCTTCACCACACCATGGGGGACATTTTAATATGTTTTATGTCATTTGATTTAAATAATTATGGGGCCAAATTTAAAAGGACTATGTATGTCGCATTTGTAAGCCAAGTATAAATTGATATTATGGTTGTCTACCAAGATGATCTAACTAAATACTCCAAGAATTAAAATGATCACTGTAAACATTTGGAGTTGATCTTCTAAAGGTGTTTAGAGTATGAGATATATTTGAATCCCAAGAAATATATTTTTGGTGTGGAAGAATGAAAGATCCTTAGACATATTGTATCTAAGGAGGGGGTGAGGATTGATCTAGAATATGTCAAATAAATCAACTTTATCCCCTAGCCCAAAAAAATCAAGGTAGTCCAATCATTATTTATGAAAATGAGTGTTGTTAGGAGATTTGTTCTTAAATTTTTTGAAAAAACAAAGGTCATTTCCAAGGTTATAAACAAGGGATAATCATCAAACTAGGATAAAAAATCAAGTGATTTCTTCTTAGAAATCAAGGATGCGCTAAAAAAGGCATTGATACTAGCAAGCCCAAATTACTCCAAACCTTTCCAATTATTTTCCTTTGCATTGTTTTACATTGTTGTTTCTATTCTACTACAAAAGAATGTTGAAGGATATGAACAACCAATAGCCCTCTTTAGCAAGTCCTTAAAAAATATTGAATTGAACTACTCCATAATGGAAAAGCATGTCTATTCTCTTGTTAAGGACATGCATAATTTTAGACCTTATCTTATGAGATTCAAGATCACAAGATTTGTGCCACATACATTAATTTGAAATATCTTCATGCAACATGAGGCATCAATAAAAAATATGCAGATGAATCGATAATATCTAGGAGTACTACATGGAGGTGAAGAAAAATAAATTAGTTATGGGTCAAGGCATAGCTAAATTAATGGCCAATGCTAATTTGGATGCAATTGAAGTCTATTAAGTAAACTCTAACCCTTATTTATTCTATGCAAGTTGAAGTATTATCCTTGGTATAAGGACATTATATTTTATTTTAAAAAATTAAATTTTTCAATAATATTTTAATGATAAATAAAGGAGGACATTGACTCTTGAAGCTTAGAGGTATGTGTTGCTCAAGGGACACTTAATGTAGAGAGACCCTAATGTTTAGATGAAGAGAAGTTTGTAAGATTTGTTGAGGAATTCCACCAATGATTGTGTGTCGGGCATTATATGTTAAAAACCACTACTCATAAGATTATAAGAGTGGGTTATCAATGACCAAAATTATTCAAATATGTGGCCAAGTTTGTAAAATTTTGTTATGCTTGTTAGAATTTTTTCAGTAAGTTAAAATTTCCAAGTTCACTCCCCTTTACAACCACTTTAGTGGAGGCTTCACTTCAATAGTGGGGCATAGACTTTATTTGGGAGATAATATAAAATTATAGCAATTAACATAAGTGGATATTGGTGGCCCATTATTATTTTACTAAGTGGTTAGAAGTAGTCCTTACAAGAAATACTACCTCAAAAGTAGTGATTAAATTTCTACTAAATAATATTATTACCAGTTTTGATGTGTCATCCAAGATAGTTGTGAATAATGTAATGTATTTTAGATCCCAAAATTCTTTTGACTTATGCTCACAATATGGTATCTCATTAACACACTCATCCCCTTATCATCCATAAGGAAATAGACAAGTTGAGTCAAGCAACAAGTGCATCATGAGCATCATAAAAAAATGGATGCAGACAAGAAAAGATGGGATGATAAGTTAAATTTATTGTTTGGGTAGACAAGGTAACTTACAAGAAGGTTATTGGGAAGAGTCCTTTTCAATTAGTATATGATGTTGAGGTTAAATTTATAATTAGCCTTGAATTACTAGTCTAGAAAATAAAACACTAGATTGAAGGGGAATAAGAAAGTGTTATTTCCTAAAGAATATGAGTTGACCAAATTGGAGGAGAGGAAAAGGAAGGTTGTCCATGAGAGTATTTTGTTAAAGCAACAAAAAATGAAGTGCTTATTTGATGATAGGGCTATCCAAGAGGATTTTTAGATTAGGGATCTTGTTCTCATGTGGGATTCCAAGTTTGAAGATAAAAAAAATATGTGCCCTATAGATTGGGCCTTATCAAATCATTGAAGGAGGCAATCAAGAAGCATTCTACCTTAAGATCCTTGATGGAGATCTCATGGAGATACTAGTTCATGTTCAACACCTCAAGTACTATTTCTCCTAATGGTAAGGTTCTCAAAACCTTTGTAATATAAGTTATCTTTTGTTATGTTTATGTCATGTTATCTTGGATATATTTTTGTCTTTGTGTAATCATGACCCTTATTTTTCATGACGAAGTGTAAGTAGGTCTCAATCCCTATTGTTCTCTGTCGGTTTGTTTTTGTGCTTATAAATCTCCAACTAAATTCTAGAGATTACCTAAATGAATAGCCAATTCTTATGATCAATCACTCTAAGGGTGAGCCAATGAATAAAAGAAGGATTTGGAAAATTTTGTCCTCTGCAAAACCTAGGAGGGTGATCCTATGAAATATCAATTAGGATTCCATATAATTGAATTCAGATATTGCTATAAATAGATATACTCTCTTCTTATAACCAATATTTGTAAGATAAATAATAGAAATGGCTAGGATCTTGGTGTTTAATTCAACTATGAGTCTGAGAGTATGAAAATAACATTACATAATAAATATTGCTTGAATGTAAACATGTTCTTTAAAGTTGTTGATCATGAAGTTTATAATCAAAAAAATTACACAGACTGGTGCCTTAGACCTAGGCCATAGATTCAAGGGAAACACAATTGAAAATCCTTATAATAGTATTGATTCTAACATTAAAGATTAATGATAATGCATTACACTACCATCCCTCAAAATTCGGTAATTAATTCTACTTACAAATCCTTGTAAATACCTAAAACATTCAACATTTCTCATAAAGATTATTTAATTTACTCCTTGAGTAAAATCCATAAAAGAAACATTCATTCATAGGAAAGAATGCAAAGATGAATAGAAATATATCCTTGATCAATTTTATTCATAAATGTAAAGGTAGATACATTTAGGATACAATGACTTGTAAAATTGTCATCGTGTTTGATTCATTGTGCTAGTATTGTCATACAAAATCATCAATCACATTAACATCCCTTTCTATCAAGACCTAAAACCAAATGTATATACACTACCATACAAAAGTGATATGCTTAAAAAAAATTCAAGATCCTTGAAAAATGGCCATAAATTCCCTTTTCTAACAACAAGGGGGAAAACAAGCTTGAGGCCAAAGGACAAATGTCACATTTTCATTTGACCTTATTATCCTGAAAAGAGACAAAAAGATAAAACCTCCTACGTAAGACAAAAGGAATATTCCACTAGAAGACAAAAGTTGTTTGCGTTGATGAAGGAGCCACTTGTTGATGTTGCAATGTTGAAGAAAGAATGACGAATCTCTAAGGCTTCACCTCACGAACTGAAAGTACATTCTCTCTTGAAGTTGTTGTAACTAGTTGAAGATGATGTTAAATAGACCATAAAAGATAAAAATAATGCCAAACCACTCAGATACGTAAAGAATAAAAGAATCAAAGACCAAGTCATTTAGTTTTTTAATGTATATAGAAAAATAATTATAATCCTTCCAAGTGATTATACTTCTTATCCCAAGCCTCATATACCCTCTCATTTAGCCACTTGACTGCTAGAAGTAAATAAATTTTAAATACATATAACGATTATATTTGGAGAGGATTTGATAAGTCTCCTTTTCAAAAGCATCTAAAAGTTTATATGTATCTATCAACTTATCCACACAATTTTTAAGAATTTCTATATCCACCTAATCACCATCACAAATGAAGAAAGAGCAAGTGGGGGCTAATGATTTGAATTGGGATTTTCATTGAAATACTTCTTTGATCTCCCCATTTTCATCTCTGATGTGAGGCATTATTTTTATTTCTATGTTTTTAAAATTCTTCAGCCTCGTTTTTACCTTCTCCACTAGTTGGTCCATGTATGCTTGCATTTCTCCTGCCAATTTTGTCCTATTCTAAATGGATGAAACATCTTCCAATGGGTTGGGGTCATGGGCCACTCCCTTGAATATTCCTTGTGGTGCACTTATTCTAGGGAACCTCCTAGTCATAATACTCTTGGTATTTTCCCTATCTTTGGCAACCCTTTCAAATACCTTTACCAAATTAATGTAATCCCTATGAGAAGGTTCCACACTTTTCATAATTTTAGAAATTAAATGTCTCAAAATGTTAGACACAATATGAAATCTTTCCTTTTCCCTAATGTCTTGAGCATTCTTCACAAGAATTTCCAACTCCTTCATTTTCTCTTTTAGCTCTTCATTCTCTTTTATCAAATCTTCTGAAGATGGTGCAAGAGAAGAGCTAGCCCCTGGTGTGTTAATGAAGGATGTTGATTATGCTTCCTTTACATTCAGGTTATTTTATTATATTTTTAATGTCAAATTATCTTGTAGTAATTTATCATATTTGGACTACAAAGCTTCTACAATGGCCTCACTAATTTTTGTGTCAACTACCAATGTGGCGGCTTCAATAGCTAAGGCTTCAGACACCCTCTTTATTACTATGCCTCCCCTTATATCTTAAGTTGCTTCTACAACTTGAGGTTTATTAGTGTTGGGGGAAAGAGCCCAAATGGAAAGGGTTTCCCAATTAGGGTTGAACCCTGATCCTGATAATGTTGCTACTGCTTGATCTTTTGAAGAAAAGACTTTTTGATCCTTCTTCCTGATGGTGTCAAATGCTATGGTTGATGCAATATCCCATTCAGGAAGGAGTAGCAACCCACTTTCTCTTGCCACTCTTCTCCCCTCCTTTGGAGTGATTTTCCTAGCATTAAACTTCATCTTTGCAAGTACCTTCTTAGATACTTCTTCATATTTCTCTCTAGTAACATTTGCATGTTCTTGCTCAATCCTTTTGAGATACTCCTCTCTCTTGGATCTCAAGACAAAATCTGTAAATTCTTTGGTTTTTACAAATTCATTATCATCCATGAATTGTTGGCAAGCCAATTTTCTAATGTCATTGGCATTATCTCTTCCTCCTACAACATCAATTCCTAACTTTCTTTGAGGAAGCCTTATTTCAAATGCTCTTTATGGGGAAGGAATTTCTTTATTCACTTCCTCATTGGTCACTTCAATATCATCATCTTCATCTGGACCAATGGGATAATCAACCAATGGTGTTTGATCAATCCTCCTCTTTAGTTACTGTTATATAATGCGCAACATATACTGTATGTACAATGCGTAGCATATACATATAGTATATGGTGTTTTTAATAAAGGGAATTATGCACCAATATGGGAAATTCATAAACATTTACATTATGGAAAGTATTTAAATGCTATGTGATATATAAATTGGTAGAAAAGCGCATGAAACCAAAGGCAAACCAACGTGTAATTCAATCTGTCAGAGACTAAGTTAAAAATGCAAAGGCAAAGTGAATACTCATGCATAGGAAACTTTGACCTAGTCATAAGCAACAACAACCAAAGGAATAGGGTTGCGTGATGTTTTGGTGGCACCAATATATGAAAAGTATGTGTTTGATAGAATTCTAAACAACAATATGAATTCCTACTTATGAAGAAAATTGAAATATGAGAATTGGTCAATGGGAAGATGGCAAAATAGAGTCGACCTGTAGAAGACATTAATCTTGCATTTTTGGTTATCATTCTTGTTGTCCATTTGAATAAGTGACTCATTCACCATGATAAAATATGGTTGTGCATGTGTTTACTGTGCAACGATTTTAGTTGCCACCTTTTCTTTTTCTTGTTGAGTCAAACTTTTTGGATTGAGGAGTGTCATCTTTGATATCTTGTTTCTAGCCTACAGTTGCTCAATTTGGTGTATAAATAGAGGTGCTTTCTACCTCATTTGGGACACATATCTACATTCTTGTTGTTATTTTTTGAGTAGAGAGTTGTGAGAGATTTTTGAGAGTTTGTGAGAGGTTTTGAGAGTAATATTTTAGTGAAGTGGAAGAGGGATAGTTGATATTTACTTGTTGATTTGGGAAGGTTGGGCTAGGAAACCAGTTTGATCAATTGGAGCATTGCATAATCAGGCATGCTAAATTATACTCTTTTATGCTTTATTTATATTTAGAAAGATTGTGTGACATTGTTTGCCTTGTTTGGGAAAATTGTTTATTTTCTTATTAGGGAAAGGTTATTCTTATTAATGTGAAAGTGAAATACTCTTGATAGTCTGGAGATCATATTTGTTTGAGTATATGTATTTATTCTATATTAAAGAATGGGTGTTTATAGAGGGGTTAAATACTATATTATGGATAGAGATTATATAGATGAAGCTTAGTTTAAGTTGAGTCTTTGAGTTAATTTAATTCACTTAGTAGAAGTGTCTTAGTTAACTTCTCGCTTCCCTCTCCTCTGCTTGTGTTTGAACTTCCTACGTGCATGGTGAACTCTATTTTGGGGGTACCCAATGGTCCCCCTCTGTCCCCCCTTGACCTGATCACCTCGCTTTCAGGCCCGTGTCCCTCGAGTACCACCCTTGTGGGGACAACATCTTCACCTATGGGCCTTTCGAAGACCCTTGTGGTCCCAGGTGAATCTTTTGTGCCGGCGATGGAGATCTTTCTAGTTGTTGGCTGGAAGGATGTCTTATCCAATGGCAAGCAAGTCTCCTCCATGGTCTCTCTTTTACTTGAGGTTGTCAAGGATTTTGGGATGAATTTTGACATTCTTGATTCGGTTTGTGATCGGATTCTCTCCTCCATGGAGAACGCTATGGTGGGGAGATTTCTTTCTTTCCGTCCAACAGTGGATATGGTTCAGAAATGGGTGGTGGCAAAATGGCATCTCAAGGGTAGTGTGGAGATCTATGCGATGGCTGGTAGTCTTTTTTTGTTCAGATTCACGGTTGTGGAAGACATGGTGGTGACTCTTTCAACGGGTTTGTGGGTGTATGGGAACATAGCCTGGCTATGTGTCATTGGAAGTCGGGTTTTGACCCTGCTATAGATCTGAATAAGTCGGCTCCAATTTGGGTGCAACTATCGGGCTTACCTCTGGAGTATTGGGATGAAGTCATTTTCAAATGTATTGGGGATTCATTGGGTCAGTTTTTCACCACTGACTCTATTACCAAGTCAAAATCCAGGTTAGTATTTGCGAGATTCTGTGTTAATATTTGTGTAGATAAATTCCTTCTGAACACAGTTAAGTTGTGCTCTAAGTTTGGTAACTGGACACAACCAGTGTGTTATGAAAATGTTGTGGTCTACTATCAAAAGTGTGCAAAAGTTGGTCATCTTATCTCTGACTACAAATCATCTTTCAGTCGAGAAGTTGAGGTTGATTGTACCTTGGAGAATCGTAATCCTACGAGATTTGATCCCCTTCCGTCGGAGGACTTTGGGCTTCTTTCTCCAAATTTTGCACCTTCCCCTGATGACCCTCCGCCTTCACCCACCTTTGTTGAACCACCATCTGCCCTAGTCGACCCTAGTGCCTTATTGGAGTCTTCTGTTAAACCCCTGACTATCTAGATGACCCAAGACCCTGGCTCTTCAGCGGTTGTTCCTCTGTTTGCGGTGGTCTCTGTGGGGACTTGCGAGACAATGATTGAGGATGGTAAAATTTGGGAAGAAGAGAGAATCAGATTGGTTGATGAATCTATAGAAATTATGGGGGCTTTGAAGCTTGAGAAAACTGCAGAAGAAGGGATCTAGACAATGCCAAAGAAAAAAGGAAGGAAGAAGAAGGTAGATGTAGGAGGTGACTCAAAGCCAGGAAGGCCCTCCCAGAGGAACACTAGGACGAGAGAAACGACAAATGAGACTTCCCTGGGTAAACAGAGGACATTGGATGTGTCCTCAAAAAAGGTCAGAAATGAGAGTTATGCCATGGAATGTTCATGGGCTCAATAGCACCCACAAACAACTTGCTCTGAAGAACTATATTTTGGAACATAAGATTAATGTGTGCCTACTACAAGAAACCAAAATGATGAAGGAAAATTTTGATAAAGTTGCTAAATTTATTTGGCCAAATGCATCCTATGTCTACAGTGATACTGAGGGTGCTTCGAGGGGTCTGGCTATGCTTTGGAATCCTTCAAAATTTCTAGGCTCTGAACTATTCCACTGTAAAAATAGTGTGGGGGCCTTGTTTACTTACCTTGGTGAATCCTAGTCCATAATTAATATTTACGCTCCTAATCAGAGGAATGTGAAGAGTACGTTGTGGCATGACCTTGCGATTAAAATTAATCAAAATAGGGGAGGTCATTGGTTGGTTGCTAGAGATTTTAACTCTCCTCTCTTTTCATCGAAAAAAAGTGGTGGCCTATTGGATTACTCTGACAACATGTCTGACCTGGCTAATTTTCTAAATTCTTCGGTTTTAATTGATATTGAGCTCATAGGTCAGAAATTTACTTGGTCTAATAGATGCTTTGGTGAACACCTAATTCAGGTCTGTTTAGACTGTTTCCTCTGCTCTCCCCATTGGACTAATGCTTTACATGCTAATCTAATAACACTGACCAAGACGGTCTCTGACCATAACCCCGTTTTGCTGACCACTAATATTCGTCCTATTGTGTGTCGTATCCCCTTCCGTTTTGAGATAATGTGGAATTCTCACCCTAACTTCAAAAATAAAATTGTTGAATGATGGAATATTCCTGTCCATGGCTCCCCCATGTTTAGGATTTTTTTCAAACTCAAACATATTAAAAACATGGTTAAAGGATGGAATAAGAGTGTGTTTGGTGATGTGTTTCACAAAAAAAGTTGTTAGAAGAAGAGTTGAGGACCTTACAAAAGAAAATGGAGGAAGGAGATGACAGTCAGCGGACTCACAACCAGGAAAGGGGAACCAGGATGGAATGGGAACAGGTTCTCAAAAATGAGGAAGTCTTTTGGAAGAAAAAATCCAGAGTCCAATGGTTGAAGGAAGGTGATAGGAACACCTCTTTCTTTCATGTGTCAACCATAAAGCATAGGAAAAGGAATCAAATTTCTAAACTAACTGATGATTCTAGTGTGGTGATTTTGAATCCTGCCCAGATTGGCCCTTGTGTTGCTAACTACTTTAAGGAGGCTTATTCGGCCCCAATTGAGGCACCAAACCCAACTTTGGACAATGTGCTTCTCAACCATCTACCTACCATCATTTTCCAGGAAGATAATAAGGGGATTCTTAGTACTGTTTCTATGGAAGAAGTTCGGCTAGCTACCTTTAGTATGGGGGCTTTCAAAGCCCCAAGCCCTGATGGTTTTCCTCCTGCTTTTTTTTCAGATTTTCTGGGATACTGTGGGTGGGGATCTTGTGCTAGCGGCCAGGGATTTCTTCAAATTTGGTAAAATCCTTAAACAAATGAATCACACCTTCATTGCCCTTATTCTTAAGATTTGTGAGCCTCAATCTATGACTGATTTTTGGCCCATTAGCCTATGTAACACCTTTTATAAAATCATTTCTAAGATTTTAGTGAACTGTATCAAGCCCCTTCTGGATAAAATCATCAATCCTACCCAAAAAGGTTTTTTCCCTGAGCGCCATATTCTTGATGCCACTTTGACCACCCACAAGTTGTTCCATTCTATGGATAGATGTAACTATGCGGGAATGGCTCTTAAACTGGACATCTCTAAAGCTTATGATAAAGTTTTATGGGATTTCATCCCAAAGGTTTTGGCTAAGTTTGGATTCAACAATTCGGTTATCAAACTCATTATGGAGTGTATTAATGTTGTTAAGTACTATGTTCTTGTTAATGGGTCCCCCTTTGGGCTCTTCTCTATTGGAAGAGGGATCAGACAAGGCGATCCCCTATCTCCCTATCTCTTCATCATGATTATTGATGTGCTCAGCAGGAACTTTATTGGTCTATTGTCGGAAGGCTCCATTATGGACATCAGATCGGCTTCTTCCTTGGAACCAGTTGTTGTGCAGCAATTTGTGGATGACACTTTTCTTTTTGGGAAAGCCTTTGTGGTGGAAGCCAGGAAATGGCCAAGCATGCCTTAACAATTATGCTTCATGTTTTGGTCAATGAATCAATTACAATAAAAGCATGATCTATTTCTTTAACAACACACCTAATTTGCAAACCAGAGTGACTATGGTTATGGGATGTGTTAGTGGGTCCCTCTCCTTGGTCTACCTTGGGCTCCCTCTCACAATTAAGGAGGTTACTCCTGACTTTTGGAATTTGATACTGGAAATAATCCAAAGAAAGTTGGTTGGGTGGAAAGGCTCCATCCTAAGCCATGCTGGAAAACTTCGACTGCTCACAGCGGCCCTTCAAGGTATACCAACTTATTTCCTTTCCATATTTAATATGCCTAAGTACATTGCTGATAAGTTTGAAAAAATTCAAAGGAATTTCCTTTGGTTTGGGACTGAGGATAAGAAGAAACTCGCTCTGGTTAAATGGGAAAAGGTCTGTTAGGCCAAAAATTGTGGTGGCCTAGGATTCAGGACTATTGTCAACACTAACAAGGCTTTGATGGCCAAGGTTGGTTGGGATCAGTTAAGGAACACTAAGGATTGGTGCAAAATTTTGAATTCCAAATATCTTCAGGACAGACCTTTGATCAATTGTCTCTCGGAGTCTCACCCCTAGGGCTCCTTGGCCTGGAGGAGCATCTACAGCACACAAGGCCTGATAAGGAATGGGATTAAGTGGACAATGGGCAATGGAAAGCAGATCAGATTCTGGGAAGATACGTGGCTAATTGAGACCCCTCTAGTTTGTTCTGATTTTAGGACTCTTATGAGATCGACTCAGAGGTATTTTGGTATCCATATCAATGATTATGTTTTTGGACCCCCCGAGGCTAGGGCTTAGAAGGACCTAATCCTCTGTTGTCCCCAATCTCATGACCTTTGTTTTCTGGCCCAGTCCCTCCAGGAGATATTCTCTACCACCAGGTTTCCCTCTTATGACAGAGAAGATGAGTGTTTTTGGACCTTTGACAAATAGGGGGATCTTTTTGTTAAGTCGGCATACAAACTGCTGACAAACCAGGGTACTGCAGAGGAACCTTGGAGGAAGATATGGAACCGCCACATGATCCCTAAAATAAATTTCTTCTGGTGGACGGCCTGCCATAACAGGATTCTTACCTAGGACAATTTGAGGAAACAAGGACTTTTTATTCCCAATAGATGTTTACTTTGTAACTGCAGGGAGGAAACTGTCAGTCACCTATTGTTACACTGCCCGTTTGCTGCTGAAGTTTGGGGGCTGACCCTTGAAAAATTGGGAGTCTCTTGGGTGATGAGTAAGGATCTCTTATCCTTCATCCTAGGCTGGAGTGTTCCCTATTCCCATCCCCTGTCTAGTGAAATTTGGAATCAGGTTCCTCCTATTTTGGGCTAGTGTCTGTGGAAGGAGAGGAACAACAGGGTCTTCAGGAATATTGAGAGGAATCCTAGGGATGTTTTTGGCATTGGTGTCTGGCTCATTGAGGAAAAAATATCACTCTTTAATGGGAAACTCCCGGAGAAGGGACCTCTTGATTACGAAATTAGAATGGCCAAGGCTTGGCACCATGGGTTAGAGGCTAACTCATTTGACAATTTGAAATCCTTAGCCAAGAAAAACACCAGATGGGAGCCTCCAGTTAGAGGTTGGTTTAAACTCAACTTTGATGGGGCTGCTAAGGGCAACCCAGGTGGGGCTAGTATCAGTGATGTGATTAGAGACCCCGGGGGGGTTATGGTTGTGGGATTTTTTGGAGATATTGGTTTTCAGTCCTCCATTGTGGCAGAAGCTAGAGCGCTGCTCATGGGCCTCCAAATTGTTGTCTCTCTGGGGATCACTAATCTCCACATCGAAGGAGACTCTAAGTCCATTACTGATGTTGTGAATATGGACAGACTAATTGGCTGGAATACTAAGGGTATCTTGTTGGACATTAGGTTCCTTTTATCCAAACTTAGGGGTAAAAAAGTGACACATATATTTAGGGAGGGCAACCAAGTGGTGAATAACTTGGCTAATCGTGGCACTTGTTGGGGCTACTCTAAATGTTGGAGGAAAATGGAGAAGATACCACTAAAAATTCAAGATATCATCTTGAGAGAACAATGCAACCAATTATCATGATGAATTCAAATCTTTGGGTGTTGGGTGTTGGATGGGGGGTCCACTTGATTATCTTTTGGGTCTGGTGGATGAGAGTTAATGCTGAGATGGTCGACAGGTGGAAGGATCCTAACTGTTTGACTCATTATGTGTTTAGAGATCTTTGAGTGTTAAGTGTTGGTTGGGGAACCCACTTGTTTGTCCTTTGGGCCTGGTGGACGAGCTCTATTACTAAGGTGGCTAATAGGTGGCGGGGTTTAAAATTTGAGGTTTGTAATATGAATAAAAAAGGTGGCTTTATGAAGGGAATTAGAAAGTACATGACTTTGATGAATTTCAGAGGCTGTATCGTGCGATCTCTCCTCTTTGGGATTGTCCGATATCTTGTTTTTAACTCATCATAGCCTCTGTATGACTGTGAGTTTTAATACTGATTTGACCCCTCATTATGAAGGAATGCTTCCTTCTAGCGCCTTTGTGCTTGCTAGTTTAGTGTGGGTCTCTTATTACACCCATAGGAATGTTTCTATTTTTAGCCATACGGCCAACTTGTCTTGTTTTTCATGCGCTTACTCCAAGGCTAAGGAACCCTGCATGCCCGCCAATTCCTATTTTGTTGGCCGCAATCTTCTCAAGATCCACTTTTACTCCATTGTCAAGTCACCCTGTGGTGATTTTCCCTTCCGCGTGTGTGACCTGCATGCTGGCGTCATTACCCATCACTGCATTTCTCGCCTTAATGACCTTGTGATGAATATTTGTTGCCCTGTTGGCTTTTACAATTTGTGTCTTCTACAAACTCTTTGGTTTTCTGTGCAAGTGGATAGAATGGGTGGCGACCATGTTCGGACTGAGTTAAACAATTGTGATGAATTTCGGAAGAATCTGTTAGTTTGGCACATCTGTGCTAAAGGTGGAATTGCTCCTCTAATGGAGATTTTGGTTGGCCATGACCCTAATTTTTCTAGCCAGTTTGCTAATTCGTGGAAGGACCGAAGGGTCACGATAGATGGTATTTATTTTGAAGTTAGTGAAGAAGTCATCACGCAAGCCACTGGAATGTTGTGTACCGGGAAAAAATACCCTAAGCACACTAAGAAGCAGAACAATGAAAGCTTGAAAGCTTTCTTCATGGGGAACAAGGAACCGGTGCGGAACCAGTTGGGTTTTGAACATGAAGCTCTTCTGGAGCCTTGGGACCAGGTTTTCTTAGTGTTGATGAAATATGTCACCTTGGAAGGTAGGTTTAAAACCTATTTCTTCTATCATTTTCTCTTGTTAAATCATTTAAGACATAATATGTTGCTTAGTCGTCCCTTCTTTTTGCTTATGGACCTGGAAAATTCGGTCGAAATGTAAAGAGCTAGCCAGCCTTAACCCCAATGACCTCCCACCTCATCCGCTCCATCAAGGGCTTATCTTGAGACTTTACCACTTCCACCTAGCCCTTTGTCCTTCCAAAGCCATCTCGGATGTGCGCATTGATGAAATCGAACCCCTGACTATTGTGAAAATTTCCCCGACTGAGTCTAAAAGCCCTCCTCGAAAATCCAATCTGGGTACCACGGGAAACACCAAAGCCAAACCGGCTACCAAAAAACTAAAAGGAGGGTTGGGTAATGCACATGCTAGTGCAGCTGCCAGCCTCTATGATTTGAAGTCCACCCCGACAAAGTCTGCCTATAGGGCCAACACTGCCAAAAAAGGAAAGGATGGTAAGAGAGGTATGTCGGAGTTGAGTGTCAAAGAGGGGAAGGGAAAAAACTTAATAGGAAAAGACTCAAAAGGAGATACTGTTGTGGTAACCACAGTAATGACTGGTGGGGAGAACACTAGAAGGAGATCCAGGAGGTTGGCAAAAAACACTAAAAAGAGACAAGTTATTGAGGATTCAGAGGAGGAGCAGTCTGAGAGCAAAGAGTATAAGAACGAGGAAACTAAGGAAGAGGAGGACGAGAATGTGGAGGGGCCCTAGTTTAGCCTAGAAGACAGCAAGCTACCAAAAGAAACCTCGACGTCTCATTCTTCACATCCCCTGGTTGATGAGCCTGAAGAGATACTGGGGACTATGGATGTTGGGGAGGAGCCCTGTGCCTTGGAGAAGAAAATGGACAAGCTCAACAATTGGCTTTGTGGTTTGACCCGCTTTATAATGAAGTTGGGCCACTTCGTCACTAGCACCCTGTCCACTATTATCAAGGAGGAGTTGGAGGGTAATAATGACCAGAAGAACAAAGACTGGGTTGGTGATGATGTCATGGACCTCCTGTTTAAAAATTGGGATAGTGCCAGTTAGTTGTTGCCTGTGCCAGTGTTTTTTTTTTTGGCTGCCTTTCCATGGTTTTTGTGATGTCAAAGTGTTGTCTCTATTACTTTTTGCTTCTATGTTAGCTTTTTAGACTTGTTCCTTTTTGGCCCTTGTGGCTCCTTGTGAAGGGTCCAATGCCTTGTAAATATTGCTTAACTTTTCAAAAACATAGAGGTTATAGGTTATTCCTAGGTTTAAGGTTACTCCATGGCATAAGGGGATAGCCTATGCATAGGTTATGAACGCTAGGAAGGTGGGTGAATTTTATGGCATCCACTCGAAGTACTAGGTGATGAATACTTTGGCAAAAGTAGTGTAAGTTTCCATTGTTTACACTATCAGTTACTATGATCCAGGTTTGCATACTAGGTAGGGAATGTCATATGTGTAGGTTGTAACCACTGTGTGATAGATCTAGATATGTAGGACACAACACCAAGCTCAAGGTAGGTCAATATTATTATGAGGTTACCAACCCAATCTCTTCGTCAAAGGGTAGGGCCTTCTACCAAGTTTGGTGGATGTGCGGAGGACTGCAGTAAGTCCAAGGTTGGCAGAAAATTGTTTGAGTGATGCTTCTCCTCATCAGTAGGTGACCAATATTTGATGGAGATCACCTGGACCATTTGTACATCTATTTCTAGTAAGCTCAATGGAGATTTGTATGCATTGTCGTATCCATTACTATGGAAAGATTGTAAAAGAGATGTTATCATATTATTGTGTACTATGAAATCAATACATTGGAAACTTCTAATACTTTGATTTATATGCAATGGGAAAGTTTGGAAAGATATTTATTTCAAATGTGCATGTTATCTTTAAATTTGAAAAGAAAAATTTTATTTCTCATAATGGTTAGATGTTTAAACGATTTACTCGAGGTTAAAACATAGGAAATTTGTTGTGTAGAATAATGGGAATGTTACACGTGGTATCAAAGTTGCCAGGTTTAGCTCTGGAACCTATGTGCTCATTATGTTTTCCCTTCCAACATTATGAGTAATGTTTGGAAATTCTTGTGCCAGGATGGTGCATCTCAGGTTAACTGCAAGAAAGTCAGTGATCAGAAATGAGTGCTACCTACGGGCTAAGAAGGGAAGAGAAGCCCTTGTTCATACCATAGAGGAAACTAATCATGGAAATACCATTTGGATAAGTGATATTGATACTATTAGTCACGCCCTTTTTCAGATTAGTCAAGAGAGAAGAAGGATGAGAGATGATGCCAATTTCAACTACCTACCATTTGTTTCTTCAGCCAATTCAGACTCATTACCACTTTCCAAGGATATGCCCTAGGAATGTAGTGTCAGTCCAGAATTGATATTTAGAGACCCTCAAGTTATACCTATGGTCAAAGTTATTGTTATAGCCTCTAGTGGTGAATCAGAGGGATACGTTCCCCGAAGCTATGTATCAGAAGATAAATCTAAAGGTTACTACCCTTTTTGGGATAGGAATGAGCAAGAATTAGAGGGTTACATCCCACAAAGTTATGTATCTAAGAGTGAATCCAATGGATACTCTCCTCTTGACTATTTAAATAGTCTTTCTATGTAAAAGAAAGGATATTGAAATCCTAATGAATAAATGAAAAGTTGTTTTTTTATCAAAACTTGTATATGGGAACCTCAATAAAATTCTTATGTGATTATTTGCTCTTGTGAATGTTTTCTATGCATTTACTAAACCATGATAGGATCTAATTAAAGATGAACCTCCAGGTATAACTTTACTTCAGACAATGGTTAGGACAAGAACTAATCTTAGAGGGAGTCAAGAAGTTGGACAAGGTATGGATAATGTCGAAGCCAAGTTGGACCATCTTCCAGAAATCATGGTTGAAACTAATGCAAGGATAGGAAACCTTGAACAAAAATTGAGATGAAAAGAAAGATTTCCAAAAATGAGGAAGAAGGGGAGGATTCCTATAATCATGATATAATCATGATAAATTTAGTGATCAAGAAAGTGATAAGACAATCATATTTTGAGGGAACCAAGAGAAAGTGATTGGCAACTGAATTATCTAGAGACATGAGAAATATTACTCTTCCTTAATTCAAAGGAAGCACCAATGGGGAAGAATTTGAGGCTTGGTTAATTCAAATGGAGAATTACTTTGAAATAAGGAACTATTCGGAGTTCACTAAAGTTATGTGGGGAGATTTCCAATTAGCAGGAGAAGCTGAACTGGTGTATGAACAAAAAGATGGAACTTGGAATTAGTTCCTTAAAGCTGACCTGGAATGAGTTTGTTGAGATTTTTGTAAGAGGTGGCTACCCCAACTCTTCTTCGATTAAAATATCATTGATTTACAAAATTTGAGACAAGGAGAGACGTTGGTAAATGAATACTCTGAGAAGCTCACTCATCTCTTGAGGTACATACCAATGTACCAGAAAGATGAGTGATTTAAAATCAGGAAGTTCATTATGGATCTAAATGGCCAAATAGGTGGAGAGGTGGATGTACATGGACCAGCCACTATGGACCTAGTATATGAAAAGGAAATCAAGCAAGAGTAAAAGCTCAAAGCCATCTTGATCTATCGAGAGAATAAGAATTGAAAGAAGTTCGGTGGGCCTCAATTTAGTCAAGCTCTCAAGAAGTTTAATGAGGGGCAAGAATGTCAAAGGAAAGGGGACAAGTGACCCCACAATAATCAGAATTATTTGAGGAATGATTGTTGAGGAAATAAATCCAACAATTTCAACAGTGGTAACTATAACAAAGTTGGAGGGAATGGTGGTAATTCTGATAGGCCAGCGAAAAAATAAGGGACCCGTGAGAGGATGCTTTACATGTGGTGGGGATCATTTTGATAATCAATGTCCCAATAAACCATCAAGTTCACAATTACATGGTAACTCACTTCCTCCTCAACAGGTCACATTTCAACAAAGGATCCATGTTGTAGTGGACAATCGGCAGGCAAAATATCAGATCATCCCAGTGGAAACTCCGGGTACTTTGTTTGGTTTACCTATTTCCATACTTGTTGATACTAGAGCCACTAAAAATTTTGTTTCACCCAGAGTAGCTAATCAAATTTATAGGAAGGCTAGATTTATGGAAAAATCTTGGGTTGTAGAATATGCAAACCAGGCAAGAGCAATGGTGAATCAATGTTTGTTTGAGGCAAAGGTTGAACTTCCAAGTTTCTCAACAGAAGTAAACTTGCACGTAGCACCCTTAGGTTCTTATGATATCTTAGGTATGAATTGGCTATAGAAGCATAGAGCTAAAGTGGATTTCAATGCTAAAACCATAGAGTGCTTAGATGATCTAGGTAACCAAGTATCTTTGCAAGGAACACCTAGAGAAGTGAAACTACGATAGATCTCAGCTATGCAAGTGCATAGGGTGAAAAAGAAAGGTTTCCAACTCTTCGTAGTTAAAATAGATAAACTAGAAGAATTCAAGGAAGTCGTTCTTCAAGATTATGTTATGTTTTGTGAACCGCAAGATTCTCAAGAGGTTGAGCAAGGCGAAATGGTAGAATTGGGAGAAATGGATATGGAGAAATATCCCATCTTACGAAAATTTGTGGATGTCTTTCCAGAAGAACTACATGGATTGCCTCCCAAGAGTATTTTATTTCTCCATTGACCTAGTACTAGGGTCGAAACTTATATACAAAGTATCCTATAGGATGACTACAATGGAATTAATGGAACTTAAGGCACAGTTGGAGTATTTGTTATCCAAGGGATTAATAAGACCTAGTGTTTCACCCTAGGGAGTGCTAGTGATCTTTGTAAAGAAGAAGGATGGTACCCTACACTTATGTATAGATTATTGAATGCTTAAAAAAGCTACAATAAAGAATTTGTACCCATTGCCACATATTGATGATCTTTTTTATCAAATGTGAGGAATGACAGTGTTTTTAAAACTTGATCTACGATTCGGTTATCATCAACTAAGGATCAAAGATGAAGACAGTTTCAAAACTGCTTTTCGAACTAGATACAAACATTATGAGTTCATGGTCCTACCCTTTGGA
The DNA here is from genome assembly GCA_007115665.2 of Sequoiadendron giganteum. NCBI lineage: Eukaryota > Viridiplantae > Streptophyta > Pinopsida > Cupressales > Cupressaceae > Sequoiadendron > Sequoiadendron giganteum. The sequence continues at coordinate 622,032,982 of CM021101.1, read as the reverse complement.
CTTATGAATGCACCTGCAACATTCATGAACCTAATGAACAATGTATTTATAGACTGCTTGGATAGGTTTGTATTAGTTTTCTTAGATGATATCTTAATCTATTCCAAGAATGAGGAAGAGCATTGCAAACATTTAGAGATTGTCTCCAATGGATAAGAGAGCACAAGCTATATGGAAAACTCTTTAAGTGTACATTCTTTCAGAAGGAAGTACAGTACCTAGGTCACATAATTTCAGCTAAAGGGATTGCATATGATCCATTTAAGATTAAGGAGGTGCTTGAGTGTACCAGAGGTTAGAAGTTTTATTTGATAGGAAGTTTGTTGCAAACTTTTCTAGGATAGCTTTTCCTATTACTTCATTGCAGAGGAAAGGAAAGAATTTTGGGTGGTCAAAAAATATCCAGCAGCATTTGACCTACTCAAGGAAAAGTTGACTACCACACCAATATTGAAGGTACCTAATCCATAGGGCAACTTTACTATCATCACAGATGCATCAGGTGAAGGATTAGGAGGATTTTTGATGCAAGAAGTGCAATTCATAGCATACGAGTCTAGAAAGATGAATCCCTACGAAAAAAATTATGCATCGCATTATTTAGAGTTAGAGGCAGTTGTTCATGCATTGTAGATGTGGAGACATTATCTGATCGAGAAGCCTTTTGAGCTAAAGACCGATCATCATGGTCTAAAGTATTTATTTACCCAACCCAATCTAAATGCACAACAAAGGAGGTGGTCAGAGTTGATATCAGACTATGACTTCAACATCAACTACATTAAGGGAAAAGAGAATCGGGCTATAGATGCTTGAAGTCGTAGAAGGCATATCGCCTCTATGGTAACAATTCAAACCAACTTTAAAGGACAAGTGTTGCAGGAATCCATGGGTGACAAATTTTATGAGCAAGTTAAACAAGAACTCATGGATAATCCACAAGATGCAAGGTATGAAGGTTTTCACTTTGAACCTAATGGATTAATAAGGTTTAAAGGGAGAGTATATGTACCTAATTCAGAGGAGTTAAGGAACCTAGAGTAGAAATAATTTCACAATGCACCATACTCTAGACATCATGGTGTGACAAAGATGTTGGCAGATGTGAAACTGTTATATTTTTGGAAGGAAATGAAGAGGGTGTTGCAAGATTTGTTGCAAGATGCTTAGAGTGTCAAAGGGTAAAAGTAGAACATCATCACCCTATAGGTCTTTTATATCTACATGATATTCCTAAAAGTAAGTGGCAAGTCATTAGCATGGACTTTGTGTAAGGTCTACATATGTCAAGGAATAAGAATAATGCCATTCTAGTGGTAGTGGATAAGTTAACTAAGGTGGTACATTTTGTTCTAGGAAATTTAACTGATGGAGCTCTTTCCATAGCTCAAAAATTTATTCAAGAGGTGTTTAGATTGCATGGGATTCCTGAGAAGATCATTTCGGATAGGGATGCTCATGTGACATCTAGGTTTTGGCAAACCTTGTTCTCCTCACTTGGAACTCAGTTGAACATAAGTTCAGTAATCATCCAGAGACAGATGGACAAACTGGAAGGGTTAATCAAGTGCTAGAAGATCTACTAAGGATGTATTGCATGGATCAGCAATACAAGTGGGAAGATTACCTGCCATTGGTTGAGTTTGCATACAACAATTCTTATCATTCAGCAATAAATATGGCTCCTTTCGAAGCATTGTATGGCAGGAAATTTCAAACTCCTATAAGTTGGGATAAGTTAGAGGATAGGATAAGTCTTGGGCCAAAAATGTTATCAGAAATGGAGGAGCAAGTAGGAATTATTAAGCAAAGGTTAGCAGAAGCCAAAGATAGGCAGAAAATCTATGTAGATTCAAAGTAGGTACCTAGAAATTTTGTAGCAAGTGAAAAGGTGTTGTTATGGGTTAAACCTCATAAGAGTTCCATCAAGTTTGGGAAGTCATCCAAACTAGCTTTACACTACGTAGGTCCTTTCAAGGTTCTAGAGGAAGTAAAACCTATTGCTTATTGAATTGTGTTGCCAATAACTCTTTCCAAGATGCACAATGTGTTTCATGTCTCATACCCTAAAAAGTAAATACCAGGGGATAACCATGTTCTTTATTGGAATTCTTTATAGGTACAAGACCCCGAAGTGGTAACAATCGAGCTTCTCAAGGTGCTCAAAATGTGTAAGCTTCGCTTGCGTAGCAGAGAGGTTATGCAATGCAAATTCCAGTGGGACCACTATGCAGAAGATTCAGCCACTTGGGAATATGTTGAGATTAAGTGGAAGTTTCTTCATGCCTTACATGCTTTTGAGAGTTCTTGAAAAACAATTATGATAAGCTTATGTTTCTAGTTTATGTCTATGTTTTCTACATAAAATCATCAGGGACAATGATTCACAAGGGGGGATATGTTACACCTCATTGTGTTACTACTTATTTACTTTTACCTAGATGGGTGAAAATGCTTTAAAAGAGTGTGTTTATGCTTTATGTGTTTTGGAAATATGAAGAATAAATTTTGATTTAATTTGATTTTATAAAATAATTATGTTTGTGAAATATATAATGCAAGTGGATGTATTGTTTTCAGCTAACTACTGTTGCAAAGTACTAAGTTGGATGCAGGAATAGAATCAAGCCTTCGAAAGAGAGGGGAAGTATCACTCAAGAGAAGAACTTGGTCTAGTAACCTTTGATAATACCTAAACTGAGCTTTCACACACACACTTATAGTTTGGTTGAGTCAGGATAATAGCTTGGGAAATAGTAAGTTACCTCTAGTCTTGTTTGAGTATGATTAGAAGTAGTTAGAGTTTTATTTGTGAACATTCTTGTTTAGGGGTTCAAAGCATTGAGTCTCTTTGTGTTGAGTGAGTTCTTCTTTATGTGTTTATATTTAATCGATGGGATATATACATAAAATGTATGTATGTATATATATATATGTATGTGTGTATATATATATGTATATATGTATGTTTCAATGATAAACTCACACACATGAGTAAATGTGTGCATGCGTATACATAGATAGACGTATATACGCATGCCCATGGACGGATTACCCATATACATGGGAATATCGATCGAATAAAGGTGACATACATATACACTTCATGTATATATGTCAATCGATATGACTGTGAATATATGTGTTTAAATATCAAGGCATGATATATAGTATATGAATATATATATATATATATATATATATATATTAACATACGTGTATGTATTGACGAAAAATAAATATCTATACTAGTGTATTAATATGTATATACGTATATGTATGTATATATACACATGCATCAATATGTGAATAATGAGAATATGTGTATATGTATTCGTATATCGAATAAAGCATTCTATAAACTTGTAAGTTGAGATATATATATACATATTATGTTATGTATATATATTATATATATGTTAATGATATCAAATAGTGCAAAAATATTATATAGCGCATAACTTATATTGAGCAATATGTATAATGCATAGCATATAAATATAGTATATGGCACTATTAATAAAGGGAATTGCACACTAATATGGGCAATGCATAAAAATTTATAGTGTGGCAAGTATTTAAGTGCTATGTGATATAGAAATATTGGTAGCAAAGCGCATGAAACCAAAGGCAAACCAATGTGTAATTTAATCTAACAAAAGCTAAGTTAAAAATACAAAGGCAAAGAGAATATTCACGCACAAGAAACTTTGACCTGGTCATATGCAACAACAACAACCAAAGGAATAGGGGCGCATGATGTTTTTGTGGTGTCACTATATGAAAAGTATGAGTCTGATAGAAGTCTAAACTGCAATATGAATTCCTACATATGAAGAAAATTGAAATATGAGTATTGGTCAAATGGGAAGCTGGCCAAATAGAGTCGACTTGTAGAAGACATTAACCTTGTATTTTTGGTTATCATTCTTGCTATCCATTTGAATAAGTGACTCATTCACCATGATAAAATATGGTTGTGCATGTGTTTATTGTGCAACAATTTTAGCTACCACCTTTTCTTTTTCTTGTTGAGTCAAACCTTTTGGATTGAGAAGTGTCATCTTTGATAGCTTGTTTCTAGCCTATAGTTGCTCACTTTGGTGTATAAATAGAGGTATTTTCTACCTCATTTGGGATGCATATCTGCATTCTTGTTGTTATTTTATGAGTTGTTATTTTATGAGTAGAGAGTTGTGAGAGGTTTTGATAGTAATATTTTGGTGAAGTGGAAGAGGGGTAGTTGATATTTACTTGTTGATTTGGGAAGGTTGAGCTAGGAAACCAGTTTGGTCAATTGGAGTATTTCATAATCATGCATGCTAAATTCTACTCTTTTATGCTTTATTTATATTCGAAAAGATTGTGTGACATTGTTTGCCTTGTTTGGGAAATTTATTTATTTTCTTATTATGAAAGGTTATTCTCTTATTTATGTGAAAATGAAAGACTCTTAATAGTCTAGAGATCATATTTGTTTGAGTATATGTATTTATTTCATATTAAGGAATGGGTATTTATAGAGGGGTTAAATACTATATTATGGATAGAGATTATATAGATTAAGCTTAGTTTAAGTTGATTCTTTGGGTTAATTTTATTTACTTAGTAGAAGAGTCTTAGTTAACATAGAGGTTATAGGTTATTTCTAGGGTTAAGGTTACTCCATGGTGTAAGGGGATAGCCTATGCATAGGTTATGAATGGTCAATACAAATTGATCTAGGAAGGTGGGTGAATTATATGACATCCAATCGAAGTACTGGGTGATGAATACTTTGGCCAAAGTAGTGTAAGTTGCCACTATTTACACTGTCAGTCACTATGATCCAAGTTTACATACTAGGCAGGGAATGTCATATGTGTAGGTTGTAACCATTGTGTGACAGATCTAGATATGTAGGACACAACACCAAGGTCAAGGTAGTTCAATAATATTATAGGTTACCAAACCAATCTCTTCGTTGAAGGGTAGGGCCATCTACCAAGTTTGGTGGATGTGTTGGGGACCACAATTAGTCCAAGGTTGGTGGAAAAATGCTTGAGTGATGCTTCTCCTCATTAGTAGGCAACCAATATTTGATGGAGGGCACCTAGACCATTCGTACATCTATTGCCAGTAATCTCAATGGAGCTCTGTATGCATTTTTGTATCCATTACTATGAAATATTGTAAAAGAATTTTTTTATCATGTTAGTATGTATTATGAAATCAATACATTGGAAAGTTGTAATACTGATTTATATGCAATGGGAAGTTTGGAAAGATATTTATTTCAAATGTGCATGTTATCTTTATATTTGAAAAGAAAAAATTTATTGCTCATAATGGTTAGATGCTTAAACTATTTACTTGAGGTTAAAACATAGGAAAGTTACCGTGTAGAACAATGGGTATGTTACAAGCAAGCTCAACACAAGTTTCTTAATTCAAATTCCTTTACAAAATACTGTCAAGTTTGCACTTGACTAAGTCTAAACACTTATTGTACCCGTTAATGCATATTCAAAGACTTCTTTTAACTTCCAAACACTAGCAACTATGGTGCCACCTTCATAGTGCAGCCTTTTGACATATTCTCAAGTTTCAAACAACATTTAATTCCCTTCTAAAATGTTTTACACATCAGCATAATCTCCTACGTGCCATTTGCATTTGTTGACTTGGTCATGCTTGATTTATACGCAACATCTAATACTTAGTTTATGTGTAACCTTTGTATATGTAGACACGTAAAACTAAGATCATGCATCTCACTCTAACTAACATTCATTTCTGCTATTAATCAATCAAAACAATTTATTGATTAATTCCCTAAGGTTCATCATATTTAATTAAATAAATCAAATTATTTAATTAAGTCCTAAAGTTCTTATTTGATTCAATAAATCAAACTGATTTAAATCAAATGTCAAACTCCTAAAATCCTCCAAGTTAATTAATCTAAATTAATTAACCTCTAATCATGATCACCCATTCTCCAGCTTTTGACTCAACTTGAGTCAAATCTAAACTCTCAACTAACCCACCCACTTGCACCAATAAATCAATTATTTGATTTATCAATTCTTCTAATTACTTTCAAAAGGGCATCAAGATGGAATATTCTTCCAATTTGAATCTTCCCTCCACAGGATTTGTCCCTTCCAACAAAGCATTAAATTCTCTTACACATGTCTCTTGCACAAGTCAAACTTGACATTTAATGCACCTTTCATGTCATTTCATCCAAAATTCAAATTTGAAATTGGCACATTGGCCAAGACTTGCACATTCCTCACCCTCTCACACCTTGACAAGTGTCATCTTGTCATTGGCTTATGAATGATCCCACATTCATCCAAACTCACTCAATCTCTCAACCTTGAATCTATAAAAGCAAGGGTTTTCAACAACACAAACAACACATCTTGAGGCAAGGTTACTCTCTTCATTTGAGAATCAATCTTGCTCTTCATCATCCACATTTGAAAGCATCTCCACTATAGGCAACTTGAGCTCAAGAGCATCTCATTGTCTATCGCTTCATTAAGCTTATCAAGGATTGGGAAAGGGCTCTTTCGCATATTCAAAGAGCACCAATCCACCATAGAATAGATACATTTCATGTCTTCTTTACATGTTTGATTTGGTTTATCATTTGTTTTGAAGAATGTCATATTATTCTATGAGGATGTTAGGATCTATACTAACCATTTGCAGATTTAGCATCCACAAAATGGCGCTAGAAGGAGGGCGAGGGGAGATTACAGATTTATAGTCTAATTGCAATAAGATAGCATAATTGAAAATGATTTTTTTTTCTTATGAGAATTGAAACTTACTATCTAGCTGATTATATTCTTCTCATTTTGAAATATGTTTATCCTGGACAACGCTAGTCTACAAGGAATCATATCAGAAAATAAACAATGTGCCATTTCGATTCTCTATCCATTGTCAAACTCAACATTTATGTTTAAACTTCAAATATTTGACAAGAACTTTTTCATGGCTGCTGAGTTTTTTTTTCATATGCCAAGCAGAAAATTGAACGTAACGTTGTCAATATTGGTCATCAATGTCACTGCCTCTTATTAAATATCGTTGTTTCTTCTTTCATTGTTTTGCACTGAGAATACTGTTTTGACATTGATTGGTCCATCCATTTTGTTTGCAATATTGTTGTTTTCAAAGTAGACTTGCAAATCATACACGTAACCAAATCATTATAAGGGGATCTCCTCCTGATCTCGTAGTTATTATACTTTACTTGGTTGATATGTTGGATTGCTATCATGTATTGTTGTCTACATGAGCCATGATATGGTGGTTTGTAGAAACTACACCTCTTGAGCCCCTCTGTCAACAGTTCACATACTTTTTCTAAACCTAAATAGCTCGCATGCCTTTCACGTACCCAAAGTCATCATAATTGTGAAATTTGTTATTAAATGTATGGTCAAGCCTAACGAGTGGGGGGCTAATCAGGTCTCACTATTGTATCTGCCTATGATGATCAATGGTGGGACTATTTCTCTCTATGCCGCGACCAGGGTTGAATGCATATGGTGAGCATAACACACTAAATACCACAGTAAATACCACTATCATTTCAGACTTGTAGGTTGTCTTTTCCTATAACTATCAAATTGAGTTCTTTCCTTTAGAAATTAGCGTGTTGCCTAGGATAACTGTGTAGCCAGAAACAAAATGCATTGATTTATTGTCTATATTATGCATTATTGATGACTCTTTGCAGATCAAAGGTTGTGTTCCTCTTGTGTGCTTGCAAAATCACGTGACATGTTTGAAAGAAGGACGTGTCATAGAAGTTACCATGCTTGGGTACAGAGAGACCAACTGCCTTTGGAACTTTGGAGGAGCCGCCACTCTCCTCTGGAAGACCACCAATATCTGCTCACCAAGTTGGAGAAGAGACCAGACGCCACAAATTGTATTCCATTTATTACTGGAACTAAATCGAGAGTAGTGTCAAAAGATCCAATATTTGAAGTGGCTTCTCTAAAAATTTCACCAACATTATCGCTATTTCACCAAATGGTTCACTTTGCACCAGTGGCGGGCAAGGATGGATTCACTATCAATTATTTACTATTTTTTTTTAAATCCCATTTTGCGTACATGTCTGCCGCAACATTTCCAGCTATTTACTATTTTTTTTTAAATCCCATTTTGCGTACATGTCTGCCAAAGCATTTCCAGCTATAACATCTGACAAAATTTCTCTATGAAGTATGTTAATGCAGCCACTTCCCTCTCAATAACTGGAAAAGAATAGTGTATTGCGTGAGTATTCAATGTGGTGTCGTGTAAAACCCAATGCGTGTTGAAGAATTCAAGTAAAAAGCAACAAGTTTCTATAGTTTAAGTCAATTCTATTGGCAAGTGTTGTCTCTTCTCATCAAATATCACTGTGGTGTGGCAAGTTCTTTTCTGTTTAAATTGACGTTGCATACCTTACTGTTTTATGTATTATGTCCTTAGATACATTGTATTGTTGATTTGAATGGATGTCCTAGCATATGATAACCATTGACCGACATTTAATAGTTCAACAAAACACACTGCTTTCCACATGAATGACACAACCTATCATAGGAAATCTGATGTGAAATAGCCTATCACACGAATTCCGTAGTTCTCCACTTTCAATCAATATTATTGCACAACTAATCCTTCTTGCACAGTCTAATTTGCTGCAGTGATGGTCCCCATAATTTTTTAGCTTTATTCTCATTAACAAATGTATATTTTGTTTGAGCCTAATCAAGCACAAAAGGCAGCGGGCAAAGATCTTGCAAAATCGGGTGTGGCTGATTGTTTTTAATTTCATTAATAAAGTTGACATGCCATTTGAAAAAGCGATGGAAACAAGCAAATACAAAACACAAGTTATTTTACCTCGTAGGCAAAGCAATGAAATTCGAGGTGATCTAAAGTGATGGACTACGGATCTTATCAAATCTATGAGCAAGCAAACATATCACACCTTTCACTCTGCAACTGAAGGGAGTATACTTTATTTCATGTCTTTGGTTAAGTTTCCTGAATTCGGGTGTTCCTTTTGTCATGGGTAGTAATGGTGAATAATATGAAGTTAGTGATGCATTACTTCATGTGCTCTAAAAAATGATAGGATATTGACTAAATGCAATTCAACAAACTCAAAGGAGAATTCAATAACAATTTCCATATGCATTCTCTTTTAGAAACTTCTCTTGTTAAAAGCTATAACAATATCAATCTCAAATAGAAGTATTCAAATTCTTGAGAATGTTCATTTTGTTCAACTTTGGGAATTTTATTTAGATGTTTTGGGAAATAATTTATCAATGATTGGTATAAATTGTTTCAAAATGAACATTTTTGCATTCACAATTGGGATAAACAATGTCAAAGTCATGTGAATTTATTCATTAGGTTATTATTAATTCCTTGTGAATGTGTTTATTATGTTTAAAGATGTATTCATCATATCGTTGATTTCTTAAAATATCATACATCCTATGTATGATAACTTTGTACTGTTTTGTCAGGTTGGCGTTGAAATCAAGCATCAGAATTGAACAAAGGTGAACTAATCGAAGTTGGAAAAATTGGGATCAAGACTTGAAAAAAGCATTTTTTAATGCCTGTTGAGCTATACCTTCCATTTTCCACTCTTGTTTTCAGTTTTAAACCTACTCACATTCAATTTTGGATTTAAAATTAATCAGTGATTGATTTTCTTTTTCAAATTGGGATAAAATTGAACCTTAGAAACACTTACTAGAATCTCAATTTGGTCTAAAACTGAACAAGGCAATCTTCACACTTGGATTTTGGTGCTTAAAATGAACTCATCACTGCTTTGAGGTATAAAATCAACAAGTGTCTTTCATGTTTTGCAATCTTTTTCATAAATTAACATCATTTGAAATGTGTATGTGCTTCTTTCGCGCTTCACAGCGATCTTGAGAATCAAAAGCATTTTGGTGATGTTAAGTTGTCAAAAAGATTGTCTTCACACTTTCATTTTGGGAACTTAAAATTGAACAAAACACTTTGTGAGTGTGAGTAAACTTGTTGTGAGTGTTCTCCCTTTGTTTCTAAACGAAGGTTGATTGAACTACGGATGAGTTTATTCGCTTTTGTTTAACTTAGAGGGCCTACCTTGTGGGAAAAAGTACTCACCCAAGGGAACGACCCAACCAGGAACACGCTAAAGCCAAGCGACTTCCAACCGTTATATAAGTGTGGATTCTTGAGGAAAGTTCAAGAATCACGAGGATTATTCCGACAAGATGGACAAAAATGGACTCTTGCCGATGTTGGATAATCCCCCATGAATGGAATGCCCGCATTAGAACCCTTTGTTTAGAAAAAGGCCAGAACCTTGTTTATCTTGTTGGTGCAAAAGGTCATGTCCTTTGAAGCCACCCCACGTTATACATGCGATTTTGTTGTAGAGATGGAAAGTATGCCATGGGAGATTCATGGGTACTAATGCTTGGCTGACCCGAGAAGTGTGTGTCGTGGAGGGGAGCCAGTGTGGTCAAGCATTTAGCCATCCGCACAAAATATGCGCAGTTGGATTCGTCCAAGTGGGAACTTGACAAATATTGTCTTTTTCAGCCTAGGGTTGTACATATGCTTGGAATCAAAATGCATTGCTTGGATCCAAAACAATGAAAAACAAACATTCAACGAATCATCAGAATTTCAAACCCTTTAGGAAGCAAATACCATTGACAAAATTCAAGTGTTATTGCTTGCCCTAAGGATTCTATCCTTAGAGGCTTCTAAACATTTGAATTTATATCTCCATTTGCTCACTAAAGTCAACAATAGGTAACCTTTGCCTTGATTTCCTCAATTTCCATATGATAAACTTTGTGGGATGAAAGAAAATTAGGACATTGGACATTCAGTTTGAAAAAAAAAAAACATAATCAAGAATGTGTTTGTGGTAAAAAGAACTGAATCTAAACAAGATAAAAGACAAATTGGATTACACATGTTTTCTAACATGATTTCCCACAAGATCAAAATCCAAAAACCAAGGTTCAAGAAGCTTAGTCTGAAAGCTTGTGAGGAGCATCTTGAGAGACTTTTCGAGTTCAGAATATAGCGTGTTCTTCAACATTGAGGTCTTGTAAGAAGAAGTGTTATTCTAGGTCAAGTCTAGGATCAATTTCAATCACTTTCATCCATCTCTCAACCATCAAAATCAGTCAAAAATCACTTCACCAACAACTCTTGGAAACTTTGTAAACATCTGTTATGCTAAACTTCTAGGCGAAATTAAACCACTTTGTTTGACTTAGCACACCTAGTCAAACCATCATCTTATACACAAGTCTTCTCTAGGATAACACAACTTCCTAGGGTTTACGAGTTCATCTTGTTTGGCTTAACACACCTAGCCAAATTATCAAATCATCACCTCGTTTGACTTGACGCACTTAGTCAAACTACCATCTTGTAGGAGTTCACTCTATGGATAATACAACTTCCTAGAGCTTTACGATTACATTCATCACTCTTGGTTGACTTAACACATTTAGTCAAACTATCAATCCAATCACGATCAATCAAAGTCCTAAAAATTTTAGCATTTCTTCAAAGTTTCTTTAAGAGTTCCATTCATCCATATCATCCATCTTTCATTTATCTCATCCTCGTTATCGCTTTGATCCTTCAATTATCCTAGTTTTTCGCTTCTTTGAACCTAAGGTTTAGACCGATCTAAAGAATTAGAGGTTCATCTCTTACATTCTTAAAAATTGATCTTCATTTTATGGTTCAAACTCGATCTCAACACAAGAGGGACATGGAATATAAACTTGATCCATCCATCATGAGTAATCCAATTCAACCAAACTATCCAAGTCTCACAATACCAATTGATTATCGAAACTCACATTTAGACATGGCATCATTATCTTGTCCAAACCTCAAAATTATAACGAATGTGAGTATGCCCAATCTAAAGCTTGGAACACCTTTCCCAATGATAGATTTAAATCCAAATCCAAATTTGCAAATCTATCAACCAATCACTCAATGCATGAGTTTTCCAATCAAAATTATCCCACCAAATCCATACATGCCAAATACAAGTTTGTTGAAAATGAACATTTCAAATCCACACTTGGTAAAATTTGGTGTAGACATGTTTTCACATCCCATTAATGTTGTTCAAAATCCTAGCAATATATTGGCAACTCCATATGTTGATTTTAAGTCAAGGTAACACCATGCAAAATCAAAGTTACCTAAATCAAGGCAATATGATTCTCAACCGCAACAATCTTCAAAGTCAACCTATAATGCCAAATTAAAACATCATACCAAATCATCCCATTTTGCCATCGATATCGCAACAGCAGATGGCAACCATCCAAGCAATCCCAATAATCAACACCATCCCCAATCCACCACCACCGCCGCCACCGCCAAAACACAGCACGACCAATTCATTCTCCATCATGTTGCAAGCTGCTCAAGAAGCTTCCCGCAAAAAGGCACTCCAAAACAAACAAGCCACACATGCCACTCAGATGGCACAAGCAATCCAACAAGCACACGCTCAAGCACGAGCGCAATTCCAAGCTCAGCAAGCGCAAGCGCAAGCACAATACAAAGCTCAATAGCAAGCACAACAAGAAGCGTATCAACAAGCCTTGCAAGACTACCAATTACAGTAGCAATATGACCAACAACAAGTGTTGTTTCTGCAACAATAGCAACATGACCAACAACAGGGGTTATTGGTTCAGCAACAAACATAGGCATTACTCATGCAACAAAACATGCAACAGATTCCCACCGCAATTGTTGAAAACAATGATCAAGATCTATCCATCAATGAACACATTAAAGACGTTCCCATCTCATTCAATGATCAAATCAACACACATCAAGAGCCACTTTTCAATCATGATCAAAATTCACCAACACTGCCCAACAATGATGCAATTCAAGATATTTCAACATCACTTGATCCTATGGTTGAAGACATTGGTAATCTCTCTTCCATAATTGTTGAAAACAATGTTCAAAATCTTGAAGATGCTTCTACCCCATCCAGTGATCAACTCAACATTCATCAAGAGCCAATTTTTAGTGATCTATTTCAAGATGTGTTACAATTATTTGATCCCATTGACATAATCTACGATCCATCGACCAATGATCATATCGAAAAGGTCTTTACATTGCCTTATGAGTTAGAGGACATATCTCAAGAACGTATTCCAAAGCATGATCAAAATCTATCACCAAGGTCTAGCAATGTTCCTTCCCAAGACATATTGACACCCTTTGACCTCATGGTTACAAATATTTAAGGAAACCCTACCTCAACATTTGGTCCAAATCCACTCAAAGCTCAAGAGAATATTGAGCCACTTCCCAATGATGATGTCCAAGAACCCTCTATAAGCAATCCATCCTTTGAAATTGACCCATGTCAAGAACTTGAGCCAAAGCATGTCGAAAGCGATTCTGAAATCACTCAAGATCGAGAATTCGTATCTCCAAGATACTACAATGATCTAATGGGCACTCTCCTATCTATACAAGATGCCACAAATGATGATCGTATCCATATAGCACACACTCATCTATCTACCCACAAGATGTTTTCTTTGGATGGACATGTAGATGATCTTCATTCAAAACAAGAGTCTCATACTCTTGAAAACATTATTGAGAAACAAGAGTCTCCTACTCTTAACATTGGTACACATGATCAAAATATGGAAAAAATTGGAGACAAATCAGATGAAGGCTTCTACAGAAGTTGCAAATCAGAAACATCCTATAGAGACATACCAAAAATAGATCATGAAGAAGGCTTCTACGGAAGTTGTGAATCAGAAGCAACATGTGAAAGCATATCAAGAATGAATCATGAGGAAGACTTTTACAAGGACAGTGAAGCATCAACACTTCTTGAAGAAGCACTACAATCTAATATTTCACAAGATCAAGACAAAGATATCAATTAGGCATTCATCCCACATGTGGAGGATCCTATCACTTATAAAGTTGGATCACTTACCTTTCTTAGAGAAATTTATCTCATCAATAAAGAAGTTCTCACTTTTGAAGATCTACCACAGAGCAGAGAAAGATTAGCACCTTGTTTCCAAGGAAAATCATATCTTTTTGCAAATAAAATGTTTCAACAGATGAATTATCAAGGCAAAGGATTAGGCCTACATGAACAGGGTATCCTAGAACCAATGCATATTGTTGGAAATCCTAAATGTCAAGGCCTTGGTTATTCGACAAGCAAGGGATATAAACATATCAAGGATACCTTTACAAAATTGGGGGCAACTTCGTCTCAAGCAAACATCAACATAGGGAGCACGAAGAATCCTTATGATGAAACCAATGCCAATACTACAACCCACCATGTCACGAATCTTCATCCACCTATCACCCCATCCACGAATTGGGACCAACATCAAAAGAAAGATTTGAATCAAAGCATGAAAAATGTCATCAAAGAAAAAGAAGCTAAGAAGCACGAAGGACAAATCAAATACAATTGGATACCAAAGAATACAAATCCCTATCAAACTCCATTAGTCAACGAAACTATGGGGCAAAATCAGAAAGGGAAAAGTATCCATCAAAGACGTCCACAAAGGAAAAACAAAGCTTCTCAAGCAACATACAAAGTGTATCAAGCATTTGGTCCTAATTTCATGCACACTTCCCTATCCACCCATTATTGCTCATCTTCCCAAGTTTGGAGAGTCAAAAGCTCCAAATTGTCAACCAATCCATATTTTACTCCTAAACACACTCCATCCATGCCTCCATGCATGATATCCAATTCTCACATTAACCATGTGTTGGCAATGACCCTTCATCATAAGGATTCGGAAGGCACTCTATCACGATGTGTGCACAAAGACAAAGTTAACTCCGGTATCGGCAAAGCAGAACAAATTTCTCAAAATTTGCTTTCAAGTGCACGTATCTTGGCAAAGCAACTTCTTCGAGAAAGATATCGATGGCATGTTATGACAGAAGCATCAACATCAACACCACCAGGTGGTTCAACATCAGCTTAAAATCTCTCAAAAAATACAAAAAAATCAAAAAAATGCAAAAATCCAAAAAAAATAAAAAATCAGAAAAAGGATTGAAAATAGTAAAGAAAAAAATCGTCTTCTAGTGAAAACCACTTCGGTGGAGCTTTGGACAAGTAACATGATGAAAACTTGGAAAACAGGCATCATGTGTAGAATCGAGCATCTACATGTGCCAGTTCAGGAGAAAGCATCTTATCACATCCATAATAAAGCCAACATTTCGGCCATATCATTCTTTCATCCATGAATCATTTATCCAAGCCTCTAACCATTTGCAGATTTAGCATCCACAGTATATACTTATGTGTTGTTAATACATTGACTTGGTCTTCAAGTCTATGCACATTATGTGTAGCCTCTAAACTTTGGTTATAATTTACATATATGCAGCTCTTTGTATTGCGCTTACTTAATGTAAAACATTTTTAGTATAAAGCAATAAATGCAACACTTATAATATAGCACTAAACTCATTACAAAGCACTTTAAATATATCAATCGATATATATATCAATCAAACTTTATACATTTCAATTGATATATATTTAAATTGAACTATATATATAATGTATATATTATTAATAGTATATATATATTCCTCTATATATGTATATATATATATCTATTAATACATATATATTATTATATAATAATAATTATTAATTGCATTGATTTCCATTCAATTATGTATCTAAGCAATTATATATATGTATATACATATATACATATACTAAAATATAAGTATATTTGCTTACATGAATGTAATAATATACTTATACATTAATATATCTATATTTTAATATACATATATCATTACTTTAATATCCAAACCCAACACATTTAACCCCTTATTCATTGATTGACATATATACACAAAATGTGTCTATATATATGTCTCATTTGTCCAATCAACTTTCCCATGCATAAGGGTTATCGAGGACATGTACATATATATATATATATATATATATATATATATATATGAATATATATATATATATTATGTAATACTTCATTGACTGGCATGTAAATATGAACACGTGAAGTAGAAGAACTTCCACTCAATATACATACTCAATCACATAACCCAAACAAGAATATTCAAAGACTAAAACCACATTCCACAATAAATCATCCCTAAACCATAACCTCCTTTAAATTATACATAAACAAGACTAAGGGTATCTTTCCATTTCCCAAGCTAATGACTCAACTCAACCAAACTAGAAGTGAGTGTGTGAAAGCTCAATTAGGCTTATTAAGGGTTACCAGACCAAGCTCCTCTCTTGAGTGATACTTCCCCTCTCTTCCGGAGGTTCGAACCTATTCATGCACTCAACTTAGCACATCATAATAATAGTTAGCCAATCACAACATAATAATATGCATTATACATCATATAGTTAGAATCATTATAAAATATCAAATTGCATCAATCATTCATTCATCACATTTCCATTCAAGATTCAGTAAACACTTTCATATAAAGATTCATAAACTCATTCATTTATTTAAGCAATTTAACCAGACAAGGTAATAGTATATAGGTAATATCACTTAGGGTGTAACACTAATCAATGCAGATCTAGAATGAATGGAAGTAATACTGGTCAGAAGAATTTCACATGTTACAATTGTAATAGGCTTGGATACATTTCTAAGTTTTGTAGAAGAGGAAATATGAAGAAGGATAATTTGGTAAAGAAGAATGAGCCAATACAAAAGATTGATTCGACATAAACAAAGAAGGAGATAGATAAGATTTGGAGAAATAAGGAAGAGACAAAGGTTAAGGATGAATTTTTATCGGCATCCGGTGTAGATGTTTCCTTCAGAAACTAAGTTGAGAGCTTTGGTTCAGGGGGAGATTTAACAAAAATATTTTATCCCCTGCCAAATAAAATGGTGTTGATGTTTTAGTATGAAGATATGTGATGTAGATCGACATGCTTAAGAAAATTTTAGTATAAAATGTTGAAATGTGGAAGATTGTGGAGCACTTGAAGGTGACTATGCACATAGTGAAAGGTTTGATAACTTTATTGTTTGAAGCATTCAATGAAAAATTAGGTCAGATTTAAAGGGTTATAAAGTGACTTCACTTAACCAAATTCATCTATAATAAACATTTGAGAAGGAGAAGAGTAGTGAAGAAAGGATTTGGAGTGGTCAAGGAGATTTGATGCATTGAAACCCTAGTTTGGCAAGCAAAAGAAAAGGTATTTACAATCTCCGATTTGCCTTAGTTTCTCAGAGAACTCTTTTGAAAGTAGTTTGAATTCATTTTGCAATGGCAACACCGAGGGTAATAGAGGTTACTGAGAAGCCACAACCTAAGTTCAATAAATATCTTGCTAAATCCATAGAGGATGACCCATTAGGTGCATTTTCGCATGTTACGTATGGAGTTTTTCCTACAAAAGATATAAGGATTTATATTCATGGAAAGATAGAGGAATATGATCACACTAAGCTAGGAGATGTATGGGTGAAATAAATTACTAGAGATATGTTTTCCCTAAAACCATAATACCAAAACCTAGTCATAAAGAAACTTGATGTATGGCAATGGTTTCTAAATTTTTTCTTTGATTACAAATGGGTTAGGATTGCATTAAGTAGAATTCATGATAAATTTGTTTGGACTGACATGCTTGGAATGATTACAAAGGATGTGATTAGAGAGGTTACAGGTCTATGCTCCACCGAACCTGTTCCAATACTAAAATCAGTTAAGAATGAGGTTGTAATGGAGCTCACAGGTGCAACTTATGACAAGAGAGTTTTAATGGAAACATCAAAATCCAACTGTGAAGTATGCAACTATGTTGATTGGTTACAAAATTTACTTCACAAATAGAGAAAACTTTGTATTTTCCACCACAATCAATGTTACATATGAAATGGTGGAAAAAGGGGTTGACTATGATCTTTGTGAATTGTTAAGACAACAGTTAATGGAGAACTTGAAACAAACAAAGGAGAAGTATCCATTCAAGTATGGAACCTTGGTTGTATGTCTACTTTTCTATTTCTGAAAGGAACTCCCCATAACTAAAAGTGTGGTATGGTTGCAAGGTAGACCTATTGCTCATCAAATTGGAGACTTTATAAGAATTCTTGGTGATGAAAAGGCACAAGATGAGGCTCTTGTTACTTTCTTTTCAATTTTTCAAAAGAGGATGCATGAAAGAGACAAAATTCCTAGGAAAATGGTAGAGAAGTATCATAATGATATCACATTCTTGGTATCAAAAAATGGGTGTATCATGTAAGCAGTAGAACCAAGGATAGTGTGGATCCTTATGTTGGGATATGAGATCAATGAACAAGAGATTATTGGTTTGGCTGATATTTTGTTGAAGAGTCAAAAAGATACCACTAAAGAAAGGTATGCCACCTATGAAGAAAAATCTATGGAGGTGCATATGGAGTAGAGAAAACCATAGATAAATAAGGTTGAAAAGATGGATAAAAATTTTGTGGAGGATATGGGCTTCATAAAGGAGCAAGTGGAGCAAGCAAGAGCAAAGGCTAAGGTAGAATCAAGTGTTAAAGGAGGATCTGAAAGCATAAGAATATTTGGTAGAAAAACTACCACCCCTCTTGCTATTCAGAAGTCCTTTGAGACTAAGCCCTCTGTTGGTGAGAAGAGAAAAGAAATTGATAGTCCTTCGGTGAAGGAGAAGTCCCCTGTAGTTGTGTAGACAACAAAGCTTGAAAAGAAAACTACTATAGTAGCACCATCTGTAGCCCCTACCAAGGAAATGAAAAAACAAAAGGTAGTAAGGGAAAAGAATATAAGTGTAAAATTTGAAGAGGAAGAAGTAGAGGAAGGAACCCAGTTGGTCTAGAAGAGAAGATACAAAGCTTCATGGAGTGAAGCAAGTTCCAAGAAACAAAAAGCAGATGTTGTAGATATAGATGAGGAAGAAGAAATAGAGAAAGAAAAGAAGAATTTTTTCATCCACATGAGAGAGCAGAAGGGAGAAGCAACCAAGAAAGTGTCTTTGGAGAAGAAGAAAGCAAAAATGAGATAGAAGAAGACTCTAGATGAAAGAAAAAATCAAAATCAAATAGATTCGTTAAGACCTCACTCTCCCATGAAGTTAGATGCACTGTTCAACAACATTTTATAGTATGAAATGTTAGCAGAGACTGCAACCCTATACAAAGAAGCAAATGAGGTGGATAATGCCACCATTATTGAGGCTATCATTAAGTATATTATTGTTTTAGAAGTTGATATGAAAAACATTGAAAAACAAATTCCTATGGAGCTATGGAATGTCTTGGTGAAGAGAAGACAAGAAGCAATTAGAGAATAGGGAAAATAAAAGAATATGCATTGGATAAATTTGAAGCTCCTCTCTCAAAGGAAAACAAAGCCACATTGGTTGAATTATACAGCATAAAATTTAGAGTAAAGCAAAGGGTAACTAACCTTATGGGTAGAGATAAGAATTATTTTGAAAGGCTCCGGAAGTAGATAGTTGACAAAATATCAAATATAACACAAAAATATGGAATGACTTCATAATACACTGCTCCTGAAGTCACTACAAGAGAAGAAGCACAAGACATTGATGCTCAACATGAGCATGTAATAGATGAAGGGTATACATAGGACAACATTCTTTCGGATGTGGAAGAATTGACAAAAGAAGATGAAGAAGAAAAGAAGAATGATGGTGAAGATGTAACAGAGGATACATCTCCTTCTCTGGTACATGAAGAGAATTTTATTCCACTAGATACCATAGATAAGCATACTAAGGAAGAAAATGCAAATAAGGATGGTGAAGAAGAGAATGTTGATGCAGAGAAGGAAGAAAAACAACAAAATAATGAGAAGGATGATGAAGATAAGAATGGAGATGCATCCAAAGATGCAAAAATAGAAGAAGACAATCCAGTGAACTCCATAAAGAATGGGGAAAAGGGCTTGAAGGTAAATACTGCAAAGAATACAAATACTTATAGTGAATCATTTGGCTCCTTCGGAGATTCCTTGAAGAATCTACTTATTATACAGCTCAACTTCCATCCTATTGTATCAACATAATTGCTACAACTTCCTATGCAACAGGGAAATGTAGATCTTGATAAGATTTCCCCACTCCACAAGCTTCAATTGGGAAATGTATTGCATGCATCTAGCTAGATGGAGATTACAGAAACACATCAAAAGAGTGGAGAGTTGATGGAAGAAGTTGTGAAGGCATTATAAGAGGCTATACCTGGTGTGAGTATTGACACTTCACTTTCTGATATGGAGAATTTGAAGCTATTAATTGATAATTTTAAAGAATATGCCTTCGATCTTAGAGGACAAGTAGAGAATGAAGTTGAAAAGAAAATAAATTATAAGAAGATGATGGAGATCACTGAGAAGTGTGCTCTTGCACACAAAAATTTTAAAGAAAATTTAAAGAATGCAAAGTTTGTGTGGATGAGACAAAAGCTCTATTCCAATATTGTATGAAGTGGCCTGGAGCCACAAAAAGAATGAAGAGTGAAATAGAATCCATTGAGTCCTAGATCAATAATGCCTCTAGTGCCTATGATCTGGCACTTGATCTGGTTGGAGACACAAAGGCTGCTATTGAAGATTTGCATAAGAGATTCTTCTAGCTACAAGCCCAAAAGGAGAACATCATTTCACGATTTGGAGAGTTAAGGGACTTGGTGAATTCCAAATTCATATCTATTTCAAGTACCCTTTTGAGTGCTAATAAAGCTACACAGATAAATCTGGTACCTAGCACTCCAAAAGAAGGAGAAGAAATACTAATGGAACTTGAAACATAATGTAAACTACTTGGGATGGCCATAAAGACACGGGAAGAAGGAAAATAGGCTTGGAAAACTCATGTGCAAAAGCTTCAAGAGTCAACTTCCTTCGGTTGACAACATTTCTATTCTTTAAGAATTTCTATTTTTTTGTTTAAAAATCTTTGTACATATGCGGAGTATATAGAATGGTTTCCTGTACAAATTTTTGAGTTTTTGCTCCAGTACATGACTTAGGGGGAGTCAATTCAATCTTTTAGTTTGTACATATGCACATATTTCTTAGGGGGAGATCCGTTATATGTTAGAAAAGTTGTTGCATGTGCCCTTTGCCCTTGATGTCAAAGGGTGAGAATATTTTGGAGATGTTTTGGCATGTTTCCATCATTGAAAAAGGGGGATATTGTTGGAAGAATGAGGAGTTTTTCATTGATGTAGTTGTTGGAAACATGAGCATGTAGGATAATCACAAGGTATACTATTATGTGTTGCAGTGTTGTCAACATTGTATATTTATATGGAGATCATGATGTAGATTATTTTGGTTGAATCTAACATGTTTTGAGATTTTTTTGGAAGACAATTTTGCAAGGTTTGATCAAGTGAAGCCAATTGTGATGGAAATTGACTAAGTATCAATTTTCCTAATTTTGTGTAACAAAGCATCCAATTTTTGGGTCCGCACTGGTCCACGAACTAACTTTTCTCTTTGTGGTTCTAGTATGTTTTTTTGGTCGATAGAAGGATCTAATTCCATAATTCCATCTTGTTTTAGCTTTTGGTTTGGAAGTTGTGAATGACAGAAGTTTGGCCTAGCAATTGCATTCATTTTCTATATAATGCATATGAGTTGGAGAGTCCGCATTTCTCCACTGATAAGATTTTGGTTTTGTAAATGTAAGGAGATTTTGACACATTTCAATAGAGTGTGAATTCTAGATGGCATAGTATTTTGAGGTACGTGTGTCCAAATACGGATATATTGTTGAAGAATTTTTGTATTAGGTCTTCTATGGTGTCGACCTAATAGGTGTGAATGTATGTGAAGGTTAAGTAAGTATTGTGAAGTTATGTAGGAGCTATTATAGGTCCATTTCAACCTATTTCAAATTGTTTTAAGGATTGAATATTGATGCAAGGCTTGTATCTAGAAGGATTTGAGTTGACAATCACTACAACAAAACAGGCAATTAGCACCTAAAATAGCGTCGAATTTTAGTGCATTTGATTTCATGAATTGGGCACTTCTGTTGGCGCAAAACTCGACGCAAAATGGTATGCTCACTTTGGTGCCAGATTTAGCATTGGATTTAGAGCCGAATTTATCACCAGGTTTAGCATCGACTTTTGTTGCTTCTAGTTTGGCTTCCAATTTTGCTTTTGGTTTTGCTTCTTGTGTTGCTTCCACATTTGCTTCCAGTTTTGCTTCCGATTTTGCTTCCAGGTTTGCTTCTGGTTTTGCTTCCAATTTTGCTTCCAATTTTACTTCCAATTTTGCTTCTGATATAACCTCACTTCTTGCATCTAGCTTTGCTTCCATTTTTTTGTCTTTTGTTGCTTCTAATATGGCTTCTATTATTGCATCTTTTGTTGCTTCTAAAATTGCTTCCATTATTACTTCTTTGTTTGCTACCTGAATTGTTTCTATTTTTTCTTCCTAGATAACGCCGAGTTTTGCTTTTGGTTTGCTTCTAGTTTGGCTTCCATTGTTGCTTCATTTTTTGCTTCTAAAAATGCTTTTTTTTTTGCTTCCATTTATTAATTTAATATGTTTTATTTCAATTTAATTAGTTAAATATATCATGCCTCTTAAATAACTCATATGATTATAGAGTAAGTAAATTAAATAATATATTTTATTTCAATTTAATTAGTTAAATATATCACGCCTCTTAAATAACTCATATGATTATAGAGTAAGTAATTTAATTATTTAACTCATATGATTAAATAACAAGATAATTATTGTTACCTGATTTTGCTTCCAACTAAATCAGGTAGACTTATGATTATGTTTGCATTTAAACAATAAAAGGTACATATCATTTTCTGCTAAGTTTCATCCATGTGCATAAAAGAGAGTATCAAAAAACTGCATTATTTGATTAAGGGAATTGCATACAATAGAAAAGAGAGTCAACATTTATTGCAAAGGTAGTCTCTATTGATAACCATAAGTGTACAGTGTCCCTCACAAGCTGAGGGACTGACTATTTTTATGCATATAAAGAAAAAACTATACATTTACAGATAAAAGGAAATGCATATGTAAAGAAGGGGGACCCGTCATTTTGAATGATGAATCTTGGTTGAGTTGCCTTGCATCAGCTTTAGTCCTCCTACCCATCCAGCCTCCAATTGTCACTTGCCCCTGCTACTCCGAGTTTTCCTTCATTTGTGAGAAGAAGTTGGTTAGAGAAATGAAGGATCACCAATCAGTACATAGGAAAACATCTATAAACATATAATATGATCCTTATAAACATTAAAATAACTAGCATATCATAGATGTCCAAGAAATCAAAAGAGTTATCAAACACATCTATCATATGCTTTGTTTATCTAACATGTTTTCTATTTGTGCAGATATAGGATAGAACTTTGTTACTATTTTGTTTCAGCTTATTATAGCATGTGGAGTAAAATGTGGCTCCCACGAGGGTTGAGCCCAGCATGTTGCCCTCATGTTTTAGGAGGGATAGGAAATTGAGCAACTTGATCAAATCAATGATAAGCCTATTCTTGATGCATTAAATCAATATGGAATCATACCAATTGATCAACTTTCATTATCAAATTCAAAAGATGCAACAAAATGGTGTGAATTATCAAGAAAGTTGCTTTGCATCTTTCACAACGAATCAAACAATAGGCTACTTGGAAATATTACTCTGTTGGATATGTCTTTCAATCTTCTTAAGTTGGATCCAAAGTCCATTTTAATAATTTGATATGAGTTGTATTTCATTGTCAACATTTTCAAGGATCCAATAAAGAAGGGAACAAACAAGGACAACAATCATTCAAAAATGAAACAGTTTATCTCTTCCCAAGAAACAAATGATTTATGTGATAATATGAACATTGAAACACATATGCATCATGTTCAATTATGGATAATCATTATGGTCGAGTTACTCAATGAGGTCTTACAGGTTATCAAGAGCTATGAAGATCTATCATGAGTTACATGGAGCAGCACAAGGTCAACAATTGAATGTAAGGCCAAAGTCATCATATCAGTATGTTGTCTTGAAGAGCAATGCATGAGAAGGAAAGCACATTGATGCAGATGAGTAACTAACATGTATTGGTAATCATCTTGCTACTAATACAATGAGTATTCACAAACAACTACAGTGCACACTTTGATAAACAACCAATGCATGATGGTTTGAGGAGATACCAATGATTCTATAAATGAATGTAGGACAGTCATGAAGGGAAGCCTTTGAGAAGGATTTCTTGGTAATCATGTCAATGGAAGACTTGGTAAAGCAACTCATCATGCTAGTAATAGTGTGAAAAGATACATGTGAAGTATTGCAAATTGAGAACTACATGAAGCATAAAGTGATGCAAAAGTTGACAGTAATGATGTTGGCAAGAGATTATGGACATGGCAAGAAATCTATTGATTCAAATACAAGCAATCATCAATATAAGGTAATGCAGTGCCATTTCCACTTTTAAAGGCTACATAAGATTAAAGTATGCAGCAAGTGTATGTAACTCAAAAGGTTCATGAAAGCCTATATCAGTCATGCATAATGATGCTATGATTTAAATTAACAGATGACAAAGAAGATGAAGATTTAAGTATTCATTTTCTCTAAGAAAGGAAATATAGAGCCTCGACCTATGTGAAACAAACCCTCAAAAATAGAAAAATACCTAGAAATGAAGGAGCATTGTCATATTTCCTTTTAAGAAAATGCTTATGGAAATGAAAACTGAATGCAAGCATGGGCGCACCCATGAACAAAGGTATTTCTTCCATTGTTGTACATAAAATACTATCTTCTAAAGAAAATACAAGTTCCATAGAGGGTTTTTCATTTTTCTTACAGAAAGACCAGAGACCGAGTATACAAGAATGAAGCATGAAAACATAGAAAAACAGAGCATTTTCACCATTGTGTTGAATGGAGAGAGGTCTAAATAAGCTTTGATTCACAGAAAACAAAAGAGAAAATCAAGGTATACATCAGCATAGAGCTTACCTGAGCTCAAGTTTGTTTGTTTTCATTGAATATGCAAGTTTTTTTTCACCATGGGAAGCTTCAGAAAACTCAATCATGGTAGTCAAGAGCAAGCAAAGCTTCCACATAAGAAATGAAGAGAAGAATGCATCAAAAAAATTAGAGAGGTTGCGGCCAAGAAGCCTCGAAACCCTTCGAAAATGGAGTGAAAATGCTACAGAATACTCAAGAAGGAACTTACCATCCAGTTGCAGGAGGATTTCAACCCCAAGCATGGAGGAATCAATTTAAAAATGCATGGAGAATGCTCAAACCCTAGTTCATCATGGCAGCAGAATACATAACTCTTTTCTTCCAAAGTTGCCAAGTAAAATGATTCATGGGTTTTCAAAAAACCCCAAATCAAAGACAAACCTAGAATACCATTGAATAGAGCTTGCATCCATAGTCATGGAGCCATGAAGGAGGCTCAAAAATATAATAAAGAAAATTTTACACTCTGTTCTTTTTGGAAATAGAAAAAATATTCTAGAGAGGTCACGACCAAGCTATCACCAAGAAAGAGAAAAAATGCAGAAATAAAAAAATCTTTCATCGTTTGATCAAACCAAATATGGAGAGTATGATTTGTTTCATTTATTTTGCTAGTGAACTAAGTCCAGAGAAGCCGAGCCAAGATAGAAGGGTTTCAAAATAAGGATGCATGGTAGAGATAAAACACCCAGTCATTTGTATCTATTGAGTCCAAATCGAGCTTGTTTTGACAAAAAATGGAGGTAAGATACAAAGAAATAGTGCATAGAAACTTACTCAACTTCTTGTTGTTCGAAGAAATGCGAGCTCCAGAAGTGCTTTGATGTCAGCCTCAAGACAAGCAAGGCATCGACAGAGTAAATCAAGAGAAAAATGCATGAGAATCTGAGAAGGAATGTCTTTGAAAATGCATTCAGATAAGTAGAAATAAATGATGAACCATGAAATCTTTACCTGATTCAGCCTCAACAAAAATTTATGTGAAGAAAATTCTCAAAATCAGTGAGAAAATTGGCAGATACTCCTTCAGAAATCTTGAGGTTTCAAACTCTAATGATGGTGGCATGTGCAGGGAAAGGAAGCTTGAAAAAACCAAGTGAAAATGAGAGTTAAAAATTAGGGCTTGTGTATTTTGTTCTAACTCATCATGGCGGAAAAAATATTGATGTGAAAAAACTCAAATCATGGCGGCAAAATATTGATGTGAAAAAACTCAAATATGTTTAATCATTAAATCTTTTAATATTCAAACAAATTTAGAAAACAAAATACATATATTTTATAATAAAAAATTACTATTATCTATTAAATTCATAAGTGTTCAGTTCATGCTTTTACCTCTGTACCGCTTGATGGTTGTGAGAGAGGTGTGGTAGTACGGTATACTGCCATACCGCAAGAGATTTCTTACTGCCTGGCGGTAGTGCGGTGTATACCGCCATACCGCGAGAGGATTCTAACTGTCTGGTAGTAGCACGGTATACCGCCACCCCGCGAAAGCCTTCTAGTAGCGAGGTTGTGGTGTATACCGCTCTACCGTATATGTTGCTCACCTTCCCGACGATATAGCAGTGTATGCTTTTGATCATTACTTGAAGAGTATCGATGAGATAATCTTATTTGTCTTGCCAATATCTCAATGTCTCATCGACATTAGATCTTATGTTCCTCTGATGTTGGTTGTCAGTGTCGGTGAGACAAGTTAATATATCTTACCGATATGCCACTGTCTAAATCCGACTGCCTAATACCGCCATACCGCGGGAGATTTCTTACTACCTGGTGGTAGTGCGGTGTATACCACTATACCACGAGAGGATTTTGACTGTCTGGCAGTAGCGTGGTATACCGCCACCCTGTGGAAGCCTTCTAGTAGCAGTGTTGTGGTGTATACCGCTCTATCGCATATGTTTCTCACCTTCTTGACGGTATAGCGGTGTATGATTTTGATCATTACTTGAAGAGTGTTGATGAGACAATCTTATTTGTCTTACTGATATCTCAATCTCTCGTCAACATTAGATCTTATGTTCCTCTAATGTTGGTTTCTGGTGTCAATGAGACAAGTTAATATCTCTTACCGATATGCCACTGTCTAAATCTGGCGCTAAATCAAGCGTTGCTAAATCCGACACTAAACTCGACGCTAAATCTAGCACTAAATAGCGCCTGATTTAGCACCTATTTGTTCTGATCGGTGCAAAAAACACCAAAAATGGTGCCAACCTGATAAATAGCGCCAAATTTTTCAAAAAATTGGAGAAAAATACATTAAAATAGTGGGTGGAAGCAAAAAAGGGAGCTAATCACAGGGATTTGTTGTAGTGAATTCATATATTGTCTATTTTGTATGATACATCTAATTAGGTCAACCTAATTGATGTTATGCTTGAAGTGGATATATAAGCTAGATCATTTTCAGTGTTTTAATATATGAAAAAACATGTAAATGATGTGAATGATGTGAATTGAGTGAATACACTACGAATTTAAGTTGTGAATGTTGAAGAAAATATTAGAGTGATGAGAATACAAAGGAAAGCAAAGTGTTAAATCATAATCAAATGAAGTATGTAAAGTCAGTTTATTGACCTTCATTGGAACTGTATCTCATGCATATGATAGATGCAATTGTAAAAGTTCAATCTAGTTTGTGAGCCACAAAATTTATTCTATCTCTTTTTCTCTCAATGGGTAGTGATTCCACCTATAGTGAGTACTTCTATAAATACACTATAAATAGTTATAATATATTGTGAGCTAATCCTCACCATGGTTTTTCCCATTTTGGGTTTTCCACATAAAAATCCTAGTGTTCATGTGTTATGTGTTGTGGTTGGATATTTCATGCTTTCTTTCATTTATTTCAACTGAATATGCTATGTGGATTGGATGTTTAAATGTTTGAAGGGTTTAAAATAATACTGATTCACCTCCCCCCCTCTCAATATTTTGGGTGTTCAACAACATATCCTATAAGTCCAGTGGTATATATTAAGATAAATGGTACCCTCATCAAAAACACTTGGATTGACTTGGAGGCAGCCATTAATGTGATGAATAATGAAACAATGTAGCTATTGCAATTAATAAACCTTAGACCTAAACCAACCATTCTACAATTGGAAAATAGGTCAACAGTGAGATCTAAGGGTCGCATCATTGAGGACTTGGTCATAGAATTGGATTCATGGGAGTACCCTATAGATTTCATAGTACTACAACCCAAGGCTAACCTTGTAGGCTATTCCCTTATTCTAGGATGACCATGGTTAGCAACAGCTAATGCATGTATAGGTTGTAGGTCTAGAAACATGTTTATCTCAAATGGAATTGTGACCAAGAAGTTGGTCCTTTATCCACCAGCCCAACCTCATGCAGATTTAGAGCAAACCATTTGGCCTACCCTAGATGAGGAAGACCAGTATTTCCTATAAACTCTCATGATATTGAATGCATCCCCTTGTTGATAAACCAAGATTAGGATGATTTAATAGCACACATTATACAAAATAAGTGTGGTAGGAACCTGCAGCAACAAGACTGTTTGTCATGTCTGTAGGATCCTCTGCGGAATATTATACCTGTCAATTCATCAACTTTTCCATTATTTACTACCAAAACAATGTGTCCTATACATAGTGGGACTTGACCTTTCATATTTACAATCAACATCCAAGACTTTATAAATCATGCCAGGTAAAATGCTAAATGTTAGCAATAAATTAATTGTTGAACAACAGACTTCCCCAACAATTGTGTTGAAGGAACACACAACAGCCTTTGCATGGGATTACCATGACATGAAGGGGATTGATCCAGACTTATGCATGCAAAGGATATACATTAATGATGGTTTGAAGCCAGTCATATAGCTCCAAAGGAGAATGAACCTTGCACTCAGAGACATAGTTAAAACTGAATTACAAAAATTATTTGATGCAAGTTTTATTTACCCTATTTCTCACAGTCAATGGATGTCACCTCTAGTTATTTTCCCAAAGAAAGGATGGGAATGGAGATTGTGTGTGGATTGTAGAGAATTAAATTCAAACACTATAAAATACCACTTTCCACTACCTTTCATTGATCAAGTGCTTGACTCCCTAGCAAGTAAAAAGTACTTTTCCTTTCTAGACATGGATTCAGTGGTTACAACCATATTAGAATAGCTCTAGAGGACCAGGATAAAATCACCTTCACATGCCCTTGGGTCACATATGTCTATTTTTTTCTTCTCTTTGGACTATGTAATGCTCCAACCACTTTCCAAAGGGAAATGTTAAGCATTTTCTCAGATTTTGCACATGACTCCATGGAAATCTACATGGATGATTTCACAACCTATGAAGAAACATATGATGAAGCACTTAATAACCTAGAGAAGGTCTTAAGGAGGTGTCAAGAACATAATTTATCCCTAATTCATGAGAAAAATTTCATGATGATGACCCAAGGGATTGTTCTATGACATTTTGTATCAAGTGAAGGGATTCAAGTGGATCCAAACAAGATTGAGATAATCTCCACACTACCTGTGCCACAAAAACAAAGAGATGTCAGGAGTTTTCTAGGACATGCTAGATACTATAGAATATTTATTCGGCTTTAGTAAAATTGTAGAACCTTTATTTGTTTTACTCACAAAGGATATATAATTTGAGTGGACCATAGAATGCCAACACTCTTTTGAAGCATTCAAGATAGCATTGACCAAAGCACCTATATTGAGAGGACCAAAATAGACTTTGCACTTCCACATACACACAAATGCTTCTGAATTTTCTATAGGATTAGTACTTGGACAAAAGTAAGGTACCAAGGAGTATGTCATATACTATATTAGCAAGAACTTACAAGAGGAAAAACTCGACTACACTCACAGAAAAAGAGATGTTAGCAGTTGTCTATATAATTAACAAGTTTAGGCATTACATCACATGGTATCTAGTCTTTATTCACACTGATCACACTGCAATAAGATACTTAATGAATAAACCTATGGTTGGTGGTAGACTTGTTCTAGATGGTTGTTATTATTGTAGGAATTTGACATCATTATAGTGGATAAGCTTGGGAAGGCAAATGTGGTGGAAGATTTTCTATCTAGATTGCCAACACAATTAGCAAAAGGTGTTGTTGATGACTCTTTTTCAAATGAGCATTTATTTGCTCTAACTTTTCACACACCTTGGTTTTCTAATATTGTCAATTATCTAGTAGCAAGATAGATACCACCTCAATTATCCCCTAGAGAAAAGAGACAATTGGTGCATAAAAAATTTCCCTATTCCTGGGTAGATGGTTATTTATTTTACATAGGTCCAAATAAAATTGTGAGGAGATGCATAAGAGAGGATGAAGTCTTTGATATCCTCAAATCTTTCCATGATGAACCCTGTGGGGGACACTTTGCAGCAAAGAGGACAACACTCAAGATCTCACCACTGGGTATCACTGGCCAACTCTTCATAAGGATTCAGTTATATATACAAGGAGCTATGACAGGTGTCAACGAATGGGCAGGCCAACTAAAAAATATGAGATGCCTTTGAAACCTCAATTGGCACTAGCACCATGTGATAAATGGGGGCTAGACTTCATTGGCCCAATATCACTAACATCCAATCATAAGGAGTATATCCTAGTTTGCACAAATTATCTAAAAAAGTGCGTTGAAGTCAGAGCATTGCAATTTTCTAGGGATGGAAATGTAGTTGAATTTATGTATGAAGACATATTTACAAGGTATGTAATGCCAAGAGAAATTGTGACTGATTAGGGTCCCTAGTTCACATCAGAGCTAATTATCAAATTGGTCTAGAAATATGAGATAAGGCATAAGAAATCAACACACTATTGTTAGAATTGTGAAAATCCACAAAACAATGAGCCACAAGATCAAACAACAAATAATACACCTTCCATGCAAGAGATTTGAAAAAAAAAAATTATTCCTCAACAAGAAAAATCTATAGAAGCAAGAGATTATCAAGAAGATATGAAAGCTCGAGAGATAATTACAATGAGGGTTGAGTGCTATATAGGAGCAAAACCCTAAAAGCATAAAAGCAATCCTAAGTTTAGCTTAATTGCATGAGAATAAATTAGACTAATAATCAATTAAAGATTAATTAATTATTAGCTAATGCATGACTACTCTAACACCCCCCCTTAAGATGAACTTAGGGAGTAGCTAAAAACCCTAAAAAGAGAATGCATGATGGGTCTTGACAAACAAGGCCTGGTGAGGTACCCATGTACAAACAAAAGATCTCTCAAAACTGGAGAAAAGAAGAAAATCACTATGGGATAAAACTCCTCTCCAGAAGAGAGAGAGGTGGATGAAGGACTAAAAAATCCTCCAAATCAAGGTGTGAGGGACTAAGAATATTGATCAAGAGAGAGACAATAATCTACATGAGTGTCCCCAACGACACTACTTGAATCAGATGGCAAACAAAGGAAAACATCTAGAACTTGAAGATATAAATGGCACATGAAACTATATGAGTGACCAAAAAAGACACTACTCAACATGAAATATGCAAATTGAAAATACAGGTACCAAAAGACTTTGATCAAATGAAAATGGAAGGTCACCTCTAGAAAATGGGAATGCAAGAGTGTCCATATGGTAAGTTATCCAACTCACTAAAATTCAAGTAACCAGCTGTTGATGTATGTTGCATTTGAAAGTACATAGGAACAAGAACTATATACATAGATCACTATAACATGAAACCAAGGAAGCATTAGCACCAACAGTAGAAACCCCCCCATAATGTTGAAAAGGGAGAGCCATGACAAGAATATCAAAACTGTGTGAAACCAAGAAGTGCATGTAGGAGAAACAACCTGCAAATAAAAGGGTGTGCAAACTAAGGCACACAAACATGAGACAAGAATCAATGGGATTCACTATTGTCATGGAAGTGACACTCACTTGATAAAGGTGTGATGGCAAACCAAAGGCAAACATCAACCCCCCATGGCACTTTATATCATAGTGTGAATACAAAAGGCACAACAGGATGTGCAAAATCCCCAAAAATTATACACCAGAATGGCACTTTAACTCAGTGCATCTACAAAAAGAGAATGTGCATAAAACAGATGTCTACAATGGCCAAATAGGATATAATACTAGAAATGCATATAGAACAACCAAAAATGAGTCATCCCATCAAACGAAAAGTTTCCAAGAGCTAAGATGTCCATGTAATTCACTAGAGTGTGAAAACACAAAAACCTAAATAAAATGTACTTGGAGAGCAATCTAGAAAAAGTGCATAAATAGAACTGAAGAGATCTTAAATACGGTTCTAACACCGCTGGAATTGTGAAAAATAGAGAAATTGGTCAAAAATTTTGAGCTCGAGACTAAAAATAGCACCTCTAACTTCAATAGGTTGTAGAATGCACCAGCAGTAAAAACAGGTGATGAGACCCACACCACTAAGAATTTGGCAAAACCAGCTTTTGATGATATCTCGTTTGCAAAAATATGATATTGTACGCCCAAGTTATGGCTAAAAGAAAAAAGACCCCCTTTAGGGCCAAAGAGGGGTCAAAGGGGCCAAAGGGTATGTTTGTACTACTGACGTCGACGAATATTCTGGAAGTATTCCTGTCGCATGGAAAAAAAAATTGCCCCCCAAAATTTATCAGCAACATTCTCGTCACCGAAAAAAAGGGTAAATGGTCGAAAAAGTCAAAAGAAAAGCACATGGTTGGAAAAACTGTTGCTGCCACCAGAAGAAATTTTGCGGTTCCTGAGAAAGTAAAAGCTGATGTCGATTTTGCAAAAAACACTAGTAAAAAGGGTCGGTCGGTCAATCTAAAAATGTCACCGGTCGACTGGCATTAATTGTCGTCATGCAGGAGGACGGGGCCCACAGGTGTGGGGCCTACAGGTTCCCAATAAATCTGCCCTCATAAATAAAAAACCTTCCCACTTTTTTTAAAAAAATGCTTTTCTTATGTTTTGATTTTTGATTTTATTTTTTAAAATTTTCTAATAAGAATTTTTTTTTTAAAAAAGCCGCCGACCTCAGGAAATTTTCGCCCTTTTTAATTTTTTCTTCATTTTCATGCCTTGGGCCTCCATACGACCTTGGGGCAAAAAAAAATTCCTCAAAATCTCTCGACGGCCAAATTGGACAAATTTGTAGTCAAAATTCATGGAATTGGCCTCTTGAATCCAACAACTAGGACTTTTTCATGCAAAAATGCACCAAAAACACAGCTACCCTTCAAATCTAGAAAAAAAAGCAACCACTTCAAACCCTCACAAATCTAACCTCAGGAATCCAAATTGGGCCAAACAAAAGGTAAAGCTAACTTTCTTGACAGCTCTAAATCCAATGGTGAAATCCTTTTCACATAAAAATGCACAAAAAATGCTCACCTCCAAAATTTGCAAAAAAAGCAAAGGGGATTTAGAGCTGAAGCTTGTAACCCTTGTTGAAGAAAAAAAACTCATAAATTGAGAAGGGGTTCACTCAATTGGAGCTTTGATGCCATGTTAGAATTGTGAAAAGTCACAAAACCATGAGCCATAAGATTAAACAACGAACAAATACACCTTCCATGCAAGAGATTTACAAACAAAGATTTATTATTCCTCAACAAGAAAAAACTACATAAGCAAGAGACTATCAAAAAGATATGAAAGTTCGAGAGATAGTTACAATGAGGGTTGAGTGCTATATTAGAGAAAAAGCATAAAAGCACTCCTAAGTTTAGCTTAAGTGCATGAGAATAAATTATACTAATAATCAATTAAAGAGTAATTAATTATTAGCTAATGTGTGATTACTCTAACACCTATCACCCTCAAGCCAATGGGCAAGTGGAAGTAACAAATAGTAAGATTGAAAATATCTTGACCAAAATAGTGCAGATTCATAGGAAAGATTGGGCAGCCAGGTTGCCTAAGGCAATATGGGCCTATAGGACAAAATGGAAGACTACAACAAGATTTACACTATATGAGTTGGTGTATGGAAAAATAGTAGTACTGCCCATTGAATTTGAATACAAAATATTTAGGACAATAGTTGAACTAGATATGGACTTGAAAACAACACAAAAAGAAATATTGCACAATTTGAATGGATTAGATGAGATAAGGATGGAGGCTATGCATCAAATTGAGATTTTTTAGAAATAGAGAATCCAATGGCATGATCAACTTATCAAAAAAAAAGAGTTCATTGTGGGAGATTGGGCTTTGCTATATGACTCAAGGTATAAATATTATAAAGGGAAGCTACAAACAAGGTGGTTAGGACCATATGAAATACAACAAGTTTTTCCAAATGGAGCAATCGAATTACAAACAATTGATGCAACCAGATTTTCACTACTGGTTAATGGTCATAGACTAAAAATTTACAAAAATCCAGTATAAAAGGATGACTTCCTTCTTTCATTGATGCAACAATATGGACTAGACAATTCTTTTGATAAAGATATTGTACCACACAGTTATCATGACAAAGACATTGAACCAGGCAGTAATCTTGATACAAAAATTCTAACAGACAATAAAGATTCAGCAATAGATACTACAATCTCTTCAATTGACTCAGCAGATGAGCTACATGGCTCACCTACTGAGGTCAACCAGGTATAATTTTCAATCACTCTTCACATGTACACACTACACACATGAAAAATTCAACAATACTTTTCAAGTACACTCCATGATGCAGTAGATACTTGTAGCTTCATCAATAACAAGGCCACCAAATTTTAGAGGGATCTGTTGTTAAAGATATCTGCAGCACTTGCCTATCAAAAACTTCAAATTTATTTGCCAATTTAATTACATGTCATCCACATACACTTCATTTTTTCGTACACATAGCTATATAGCTATCATTTCATTACATGCAACCTACCCCATCATATCCCACGTATCATTCCTTGATTTCTATGCATTCATGAGATCAATTCATATCCCATAAGTCATACATTCTACATCCTTTCCATTACCACATGCCAATCTGGCATTTCATATGTCACCAATTGCAATTAAGCAATGGTTAAATCATAATCACGTTGCATACACTCGTAATCAACTTCATACGAGCTACATTGAATTCAATCCACTTTGATAGGTACACATACTACTTTGCCATAATTAGCATAAATTGTCATTATTTTTTGACATGTTTACATTTTTTTATTTTGCATGCTTTGTATTCATTATCATATTCCCACTACATGTAATAATACACTCAACCTTCAAAAGTACAACTCAGTTACGTAACTTAATAGCTTAAGTTGGGGGGAGAGTACATTTCCTTGGTTTTAAAAAAAATATTGTATGGATATCAAGCCACCAAAAACCTTTTTGCAACCCTTTGTCATTTGTGCCATTTGCTTTTCCCCATTTCGAGGTCATAATTCAAACCATTTCAAGCTTAGAGGGAAAGAAGCAGTTGAATTTGAAGAACCTAAGTATATAGACAGGAAGGATTGGTGTGATTGAAGTTGAAGAAGGAAATTTGAGCAGAAACATAGCAATTTACCATCATGGGTGGAGATATAGTTCCTAGGGAACCATCTGCACATCAATAAATATAGGAAGATAGGTTGGTTTTACCTGTTTTCAGACAATCAGGATGGTTGCATTATTTCTTAAGGTTGATATAATATAGCAAGGATATGACATAGTAATTTACAGAAACACTTCAAAATGATGAAGCAATTGTTTGAGGGTTAAAGGTTGATGTTTTAGAAGTTGCAATTGCAGAAGTGTCCGGCTTGCCAAGAGATGGAGATGAATTCTCAGTCAGGGAAAATGTTGTAGTTATCAGAGATGAATTCAAGGAACATGGAGAGAACCTCGACTCAACATCCCAAGGTACTAAAAGGTTATCACTGGCATGGGTATGGGTTTTTGTTGCTGCATATATTATTAAATATCTTGCATGTGATGGTATGCAGTCTCTTTTATACACAATATATTTTAAGCTTTTGAGCCACCTCCGTTGTAATAGGAGGGTTAATGTTCCCAATTTCTTGTATAACTTATTGAAACAAATGAGTTATGAATATAAAAGAAATAGAAACAATACAACACTATCACGTTATTGTTTAGTTACCCTATTGGTAAAAAGAAGTTTAAGGGTTCAACATGCACATGCTTCATGGGAAATCTTCTTAATTTGTAATCATATCAGTCACATTCTTGAAGAATCAGTTGTCCCAAAAACAATGGAATCACCTGCTACATCGGTGAGGGAAATGCCCTCTAGTTCACCTACCCGCAACAAAGGTGAACTAGAGGAGAAAAGTATGCAAAATTCACCACCTATAGCCTCTAAGCAACCTATAGCACATGATATTCAAGAAATCCCAGCTTCTTCTAAAACACTAAGAACTAGAAAGAGGAAATTTGGATCTTCCTCTGCACCCAAGAAAGTGCAAAAGAAGAAATCCACCTAGCCAAGGCATTCACACCACCTAAAAAAGAAGGATGTTATGAGGGGTTCAATCAAGAAGTAGGAGAAAGAAGAGACAGTGACAGCAAAAACAAATTCAGAATTGAAGGAAAATGTTTCTAAGAATGTTCATACATCGGTTAAAAGGAAATGGTATTTCTCAACCACCTCTAAATCTAACTTGGAGGGTATTTTTTTTGCTAATAAGACAAGGAAGAGAACCCCACAAAGCCCTAACAGTGAGGGTTGTGATTATACTATGGGTGATGATGATCAATTTTTGGAGAAGGATAAATTGTTTATAGAAGAAAGGAATGTCAAGAAAGAGTTGCAAGAAGCATTAAATAGAATCAAATAATTAAAGGAATTGGTAAGGTCTTGTGAATAGAGAGACAAGGAAAGAGACTTAAAAATTAAGGAGTTGGAGGAGAAGCTTCACACATATGGGCATGGATCTAAACTAGACTTACTTGCACAACTTTCCATAGTGAAGGTAGGAAATACAAAGATTGCAGCTGAAAGCAAAAAAACTCCTTTCACAAGAACTCTAACTTATCACACTACAATGTCTCTAGGATATCAATAATGGAAAACAACTCAAGAATTCTCCCAACAAAGAGAAGAGTGGGAGAAGGAAAAGAAAAAGATGATCTCAAACTATAGAAGAGTATTGGAAAACAAGGAAGCTGAATTGAAAAAGATGACAATGAAAATTGAGGAGATAGCATACAAGGCTGCACAAATCATCAAGTGCAGGCCTCCTACTAGAATTTATTCTTTTTTTTTAAAAATAAATTCTTGAGTTTCCAATTCATTCAACTGATCAATAACTTTCCAATTGCCATGAGCA
Source organism: Sequoiadendron giganteum (assembly GCA_007115665.2). Lineage (NCBI taxonomy): Eukaryota > Viridiplantae > Streptophyta > Pinopsida > Cupressales > Cupressaceae > Sequoiadendron > Sequoiadendron giganteum. Next base: position 621,995,550 of record CM021101.1, on the reverse strand, counting down.
TGAAATTTGAATTTTTAAATATTTTTGTTGATTCTACACTTGATATGCAGGATCAATTGTGTGAATTTTATTACGAGATGCAGAGACTAACTGTAGGTCTTATCCATCATTCTTTTCATTTTGTATAAGAAATATGGGAAAGTTTAAACCCTAAGTTGCATAAAAAGGAACCCCACTCTATATACAACTTCATAGCCATGCTTGAAAGGACCTGTAGGTACATGGACATTGCCAAAGAAAAGGGACTTACATGGGTACCTCTTACCTTCTCTCCACCTATGCTTCTCTACCAAGTGCCACATTGGAGAAGAGAAAATAATGAAGAATGGGAGGAGGCTGAGAATGTTAAATTGGCAAGACTTTCATGCTATGGAGGTTTTTACTTGAAGCAACTAAAAGGAGTGGATATGATAATAAATATCAGGGAGATGACCTTGTAGTATAACCTCCACTCTTCAAACTTCTTTGCATGAGGACAAGCAAATGACTAGTTGGGGGAATGATGAGGCCAATTATTAGCTAGTTTCCTATTGTTTAGTACATACCTTTAGACATTTCTAGATACTCATTTAATACATTTTCCTGAATTTTACTATCTTTTTATGATCATCATGCAACTTAAACTTGGTTTTAGTATATGGAAATATGATTATGATATGTTAATAATTGCATGGTTAAAATATATGAATGTGTATGGGATGCAGTGTATGTTTATGTTTAAATTATGGTTATTTAGTATTGTGTATATGTTTAAGTGAACTAACTCTTTGCAACCAAGAAGCCAAAGTAAGTGGATTGTAGCATGTAGCAACTAAGGGGTGTAGCCCGCAGCCAAAGGAGTTTCAGATAGTGATGCAGGGGAAGTTCCAAAACAAGAAGAATGCAATAGTTATATAATTGGAGGTGTCTATTTATCAAGATGATTGTGAGTCACCATGTCATTTAATAAGACTACTGAAGGAGAAGAAACCTGTTATGGTTGGGAATCCAACCTGCCTTTTTCATAGTCCACATTTTATTTTTACCATTGCAACAAAGTTATAGTCCTAATCAACTTCTTCTACCTTTTTAGTTATGTTATATAATTTGTCACACTCTATTTTATAGGAGAGTGGTGAGTTGCATTTAGATTTCCATTTTGATTCCTTGTTTCAATAAGACTCCCCAACACCTATGTATATATGATTCGATGGTTGAGGAGAATAACAAGCATAGAAAATATAGTATATAGATATGTTCAGATAATTCTTCTATTGCACAACAATACTCTTGTTTATAGTTATGTGTTTTTTATGAATAAGATATCCTTGAAGATTCTTATTAGATTGTGAAATATTGACATATGCAATGAAGAGTTTTTCAGTTATTGTTATGGTTAATTGATTTGAGGAGCTAGATTTGAGTTTATACTGTGGAGACAGTCACTTAAGCAAGGGCCACTCAAGGTAAGTATTCCCCACTTTTAATTTTTGCTCATTTATTTATGTTGTCATAGTAGTTACCTTCATTATTACATTTGTCTTAATCAAAATTTTCATGTGGTAAATGTGAATGAAATCATGAATAAGATCTTGTCTTGTATTTCATGCTTTATTTTTCTCAATGCATTATCCTCCAGAGTGAGTCAAATTTAGAAACATTAGTTAGTTATAGAGTTTAGTTTTGCATTGAACTAGTCACGGTCTTTAGCTGTAAGTACCTTTAGCAATAGTTCCAGATTAAATTATTTTTCATGTTAAGCAGTTTATGTTTTTTCCACATGTTTAAGCACCTATACTAGGATGATATATGTAGTGTAGAGTCTCAATGCACATATAATGTCAACATCATCACAAGCTTATGTTAGCCTTGCTTGATAATTAAATGGAATCTTTACAAGGTTTTAGTGGACTATTCAATTAGGTACCCCCTCTAAATTGTGTGAACATCACCAAGTTTACTAGACATTAGTTGGGCCTTACAAAAATGAGAATAAGAAAGAATTTTATAGCTCATAATTTCTAATTTTATTTAAATTTAAATAACCCTCCTACAAGTTTACAATAAAAAATACAAGGAAAATACCTTATTGCAATCCACAAACGCACAAAGAAGGTAGAATCTTATCTTTACTACAGACAATATTTTGGAAATTACACTCCTAAGTTTCACTATTTAACCCTCATTTTCAAGGGAACCTAGATTTAAAATTATTCCCCTCTTTTTTTGCTATCCAATTCCTATTTCAAAATGCATAATCCATGATGAAAGAAAATGAATCCCTTTTGTTGAACATATGTTTCCATTGATGTCAAAGGTGCTCACTGATGTCAAAGGATTAATGTTAACAGATCATTTATGTCAAAGGTTTTCACTAATATCAAAGGAGTAATGTTAGTAGATCAGTGAGAATTAAATGTAATTACTTCTATCATGTTTGAGCTTTTGAAATCGAGAAGTATTATTGTCATGTCATGTCAAAGATTTTGAGATCAAGAGGTATTGTGATCAGTTGCAAAATGTTAATAATGTCTCTACTATGAATAAGACTACCCATAGTATGCTTGAAATATTATATTATATTTATTCTAGTTGTTTGGAAGTGTTTGCAGAAGTATTTTGTGGATTGCTACTCATGCACTTATATTGTAATAGTGTTTTTCTCTGCATTCTACTGTAGTTGAATACTATGACCTGCGTCTTGGACCTAAAGAAAAGTTACTCATGATGTATTAGATTCTATAGTTTCAAATGTTGATCTTTAGCATAAATAAAGTTAGATGTAACAAAGTAAATTATTTGTGTTGACTAGCTAACTGCAAATAACGTTTGAGTGTTTGCACTAAAGAAGGGAAGCATGCACCAACTGGAGGAAGCATGTGAAGATGAAATAGGAACATTTTAAGATCTTTTAAGGAAGTGAATAACATCATCTATTATTGACGACACTAAAATTGATTTAGGGCCTACCCACTACACGTTTCATATCAATTTGAATTTAGGTCTACCCTTAGCCAACTTGGCTAATTGCAAATGGTGTTAAGAGGTTCTTGGTTGACATGAAATATTATTAATATATTGGACTGTATATATTTATGACTAAGATTCATTTAATTATAAGTGTGAGCATGTGAATGGTATGTGAATATCCAAATGATGTAATGGGAGTTGCATTCCAATCATTGTGCATCATTATCAAAATATTATATGTTGTGTAGGAGACTGTTTGAAGGTAGACTAGATCAGGTGCAAGTTGTGTAATCAATCTTGAATATCCACAAATCATATCTTTTAATTTGGTAGGAATGGTGTCTTACCTATTGAGTTGGTGCTCAAATATATATGTTGGGGATTGGTGTCTCTAGTAGGTTGGTGCCTACAAATACAATTGGGGACCCATTCCTTCGATAGGTTGGAACCTACTTGATGATTGTAAGTTATTCATTATTTATGTGAGGCTGGATTTGGACAGTAGATCCAAGCAACTCTTCTCATCGTGGTTTTTCCCATTCTGGTTTTCCACATATATCTAGTGTTCTTTGTGTGAATGTGTGCATCTGTGTTGCTTTATTAATACTTGGTGCTTTGATTTTTTGATATTCATGTTTGGAGAAGTTATTAATCGTGATTCATGTTGAATTAATGAGTTTTAAATATACCAATTCACTCCCCCTCTCAGTATATTGTGAGCCCTTCACCTTTCTCCACAAATATCTAACCTAATTGACTATTTCCCCTTTTTTCTCCTTTACACACCCACCTTTTCCAAATATAATATAATATCCTAAAAATATCTTAAATCACTCAAAAAACTTCTATGGGAAACTCACTTGATTTTTGCAATAAAAATATAAAAACAACTTTTTTGAAGATATTTAAATTTCTCATTTTAATTCCAAGAATCCATCTTATAATTTTAAGTGTATTCTAATATTTCACCAGGTTATTTAATAATTTTTCCCCAATGTAACATATATTTATATAAGAAAATAATAAAAGAATGCAAGAAAACACAATCATTTAGTAGGCTAACATAATAGGGATCCATAATCACATGCAATTTGTATAGGGCTTCAAAGCTATAAAAATCTCATATCTTATCATCTCCATACAAAGCAAGATGGGCTATCCACCATTGTATTTTACTTGTACTTGCATACTTCATTCACACATTACAACACCTACTTAATATAACAACTAAAATAAAAATTAACCAATCATCAAATAGATCATGTTTTGATAAATTTACTTTAATTAAAATCATTTATCAAAATAATGATAAACCTTCATAGAGTATATATGAGAAACTCGCTTCATTTTTGCAATAAAAACATGAAAATAAGATTTTAGAACACATTTAAATTTATTATTTTAATTCCAAACATCTGCCTTATAGTTTCAAGTGTATTCTAATATTTCACAAGACTATTTAATTATATTATTTCAAAGTAACAAATATGAATATATGAAAATAATAAAAGCATTCAACATTATGCAAACATTTGCTAAGCTAACACAGTAGGGGTCCATAATCACATACGATTTGGATGGGGTTTCAAAGGTATAAGCATCTCATGTCTTATCATCTCTACATAGAACAAGATGGGTGAATCAAAATTGTGATTTACTTGTACTTGCACACTACAATCACATGTTATGTGCATCCATTTAATATGTTTAATAGTAGCTAAAGCTACAATCAACCAATTATTAAATAAATCACATTTTAATAATTTTTGTTTTAATTAAATCATCTATCAAAACAGTGATAGAAAATTACAAAATTAATTCTATCATATGATTTAAATGAAAATGATGAAGTTAAATACATCATTATATGATTTATCATAAATAATACACATGTATACACACACATAAACACGTATATATGTACATTAAACAAAGAAAAAGGTAAGTGTGTGGGTGGGTGTGAGTATGTGAGGGTTTAAACACACTTACACCTTTATTTTCATTAGAAAAAGAGATCTCTAAGAGATAGGATTGACTTTCAACCTTGAGGTGAGTCAACCCTATTAGGAGGTCTACTTTTTTCTTATTACAGAAAATGACTAAAATACACTTTTGGGAGATAAAAATAAAATAGTTAATGAACTCATTATGTGATATAAAACTTGAAATGCAAAAATTAAGGGTCACACAAACAAAAATAGAAATCTTTCGGTAGATCTAAGAAGGGAAAATTGATTTATACCTATCACCAAAAGTGGTTGTTGAGTGTCCTGCAAAGACCCATTCCACCAAAATGAAACATAGAAAAAGGTGAGAAGTGTGGTGGATATGAGTATGTGAGGGTTTAAACACACTTACACTTTCTCTAGTTTCATTAGAAAAAAGAGATATGCAAGAGATAGGATTGAATTTCAATCTTGAGGTGAGTCAACCTTATTAGGAGGTTTGTTGTTTTTCTTATGGAAAAAAATGATTGAAATGCACTTTTGGGATCTATAAAAAATAAAATAATTAATGAACTCAATTATGTGATGCAAAACTTGAAATTCAGAATTAAAGGATAGCACAAATAGAAACAATAACCTTTAGGCAGATCCAAGAAGGGAAAAATGATGTGTACCAGGCTTCAAAAATGGGTGTTGAGTGTCCTACAAGGACTCATTCCCCCTAGGGCGAATGGGTCTTTATACAGGGTTTTTCCTCAGCTTTGGGGGTCCTTTGGTGCAAGATCTAAGCTTTTGTTTGCCCCAAGTTTCACTACCAAAAATTTGGAAATAAATTTAGGATCTGAGTTTCTGTGGCTTGACAACAATGTTGACAACTTCGACAACTTTGTAAAATTGCTCTTTTGATCTAATTTCAATCCTTCTTCACCTGCAAATCTGCACACACAAAGAGAGGGAATTTTTTTTGTTTTTGGGTGAATAGGGGTTTACCTTGGTCAAACCCCAATTTGGTAATTAAAACTTGATAATAAAAGATAATGATGAATGAAAGGAATTTGATGAATGAATAAAGCTATGTCACAACTCACCAAACCCTCAATGGCTTCCCTTAGATGACTAAATGCTAACACATCTCTCTAAGGCTTGGATCTTGCATGAATTGGCTTGATTAGATGCTTGATTTGATGCTTGAATTCTTGAAACCTACATCACAATGTTAGCTCCAAAACATGACATGAATATGCATAAACTTTGACATGATGATATGATCTTGATTGATGTTGTAGATGACTGATAAATTTGCCCTTCAATGCTCTTGACAATAATATTTTCCCTTGTGAAAGTTTCCTTAATGCTAGATAATATTGCTTAGATTTGAATTGATAAAATAATTATGTATTTATAGGTGTTTATCTAATATCCCAAAAATTAGATTCCACAAGCCGACATTTGAAACTTGAATTTGAATCATTAAAATGCCACCAAAAACATATTAAAAATTAGGTCCTAGCACTTAGGGAGGATCCATTTTCCCTTGGGTGAATGGGTCCTAGGACCTAAATTTAGGACATAATTTCCAAGATGTTTAAATTAATGTTGGAAATTGTTTAATATAGGTTGCCCTTTCGGGAAATAGGAATAATAAGGCTTAGGAATACATAATTTAGTCATTAGAAGCTTAATTAAGTCCAATTAATTAAGGGACCCAAACATAATGTGAAAATGTAAAGTAGTAAATTTTCTACACTACATTTAGCCCCCGCTTTAGTGAGATTGTGTACTTACGCTTAGACTCACACTAAAGTAGACAAATATATGTCAAGATGGGTCCAAGTGCACAAATATCGATGGGATAGGATGACAAGGATCAAGGGGGTGTCCAAGCCCCAAGGATCAAGATCCCATGGAAAACTAACATAAGCACAAAGGGACACACACATATGCATGATATGAAGCAACAAGACAAGATACACAATCATACAATGTCAAAATTGGTGCGAAAAGAAAAAGATAGAAGGACTAGCAAGTTGCATTATGCCATGTCCATTAAATACTTTCATAAGGATGTAAAATCGCTTATGAAACACATGGATCCATAGGCAAGAAATTTGTGTTATGCTAGGTGGCCATGAAAAATAAACTCACAAGGGCTAGTGCAATTTTATATACACTAGGTGAGCCCCCAAGACAAATATAAGAAACACACACTAGGTATACAAGGTGCGATCCCACAAAACAAGTGGCAATGAGAAAGTCATGTCAGTTCTACAAGCTCCCATACGTCAACCATACCAAAAGTTATACTCCTTGATAACTTTGATTAGGTGCCACAACATGATCAATATGCTATGCTAATGCTACACTAAATTCAACCTTTATATAAATTGAAACAAGAAATGTAAAAATGTTAATGCCAAAATGAAATAATGCCAATGTTAATAAAATAATGCCAATGTAATGGTCACACTTCCTAGGATATGTATCCTATCATCACTAAGAAGGGAACATGCAAACAATGATCGAGGGACAATATGCCTCCTGCTTAAAATGTCAACATACTTGCTATGTTGGTATTTTAAGTAGAAAGAGAGGAGGAGGGGATCCTTGAAGAGAATGCACACCTCCAAAAACTAGTTATCCTTACCCCCCAATCATAGAGACAAAGACAACCATCAAGGAATACCATATTGCTGCCAAGATAAATATGGTTGCCCTCAAGATTGTACCACTATGAATGGAAATGAGAAAGACACATAAAGCTACTAATGCCACATAGTGATGAGCAACATGATAGGATGAAAATCATTATCAATTAGATGAAATAGGTGCATCAACACAAGGAAGAGCACCACAATCCTTAAGATGTTGAATTTTATTACTCAAAGCCTTACATTCATTTGTAGAATGGCCATGCACTTGATGATATGCACAAAATGTACTTTTGTTGTAAAATTTATTTCATGTTCTTGGAGGAAGAGTAATCAAGAGAGCTAGGAGAAGCTTTGACAAGGTACTCTTTTGATCAATAGTAGAAGATCTGTATTTATTTTATGACAAAGATATTTCTTACTTACTACAAGGTGTCATACATACACAAGACTCTCTAGTTTGTGAGATTTTGTACTCTCCTTTAAAGGAGGGTGTAAAATCTAATGAACCCAAATCATCACTAAGACATGTGTTTGAAGATGAAGCAATATTTGTCCTAGGAGTGTTTTGTGTGATGACATTGATATTAAGTGAAGGTTTCTTTGATGCTTTCATTTTGTTTGAAGGACAATAACCAAGACCTCTTGTTTGTTCTTGCAGGGTGGGTTCTATAGGGACACGAACACCTTGTTCTTTAACATCACATATTTTTCCATTATAGCCAACTTGTTTCAAAATCTCATAACCTCTTCCATAAAATTTTTCCATTTCTTTTGGATTTGGTGGTTTCTCGTGATCACACTCATCATATGTGGATGTATAATTTGTGTTTTCATCTTCTTTGCTAAAAGTTGTGGACTCACATGGTTTTGATAACTTGGCTTGCATGGATATCGTGTCATCTTCTTTCTCCTTTGTTGACTTTAATTGTATAATATTGGGTTGCCCATTGAATTTAGGTGTGAAATCTAATGATCCCCAATCGTTTTCTGACAACATTGTTATGAGTGAAAGGCACTTATCCTTATCTTCAACTTGTAAAGGCTCCACTTTTGTAGTTGGTGTCAATGTTATAAGAGGGTTCATCATTCCTATTTCAATTGCAAACAATTTTTTGATTGTAGGCTAGCTTTGATTGTGTAAACCTTTTTGTAAACGTACTTCACTAGATGATGTAATGTTGAAGGCACCGCATTCATTACATGAATCCAAGGTCTACCTAGGAGAAGATTATATGAGATTTTTTGAGGCATGACGTGAATAAGAGTTTCCAATGTTACCTTTCCAACTTTAACAGGTAATGTTATCACACCAAGCAGTTGTTCCCCACATTATCAAATCCACTAATAGATAAAGAATGAGGTTGAATTTGACTCTTATCCACTCCAAGCTTGTCTAGAAGGATTACACTACAAAAATTGAGTGTTGAACCATTATCAATGATAGTATGTCTTATGTCAAACCTATTAATGACATCCACTATCATCAAAGCCTCATTTTTTGTTTGCACTTCCAATGGAGGTAACTCATCTTGATGAAAGGTAATGTCTAAGTTGATCAAGTTCATACCTTGAATTAGGGTTGCTACATCATTTGGTTGCACATTAGGAGGGATAACAACTTGTTGTAAAGAATTTTGAAGCATTCCATGATAGAGGGGGGATGCTTGAATCAAATCCAACAAGGATATCTTAGCAAGAGTGTTGTGAAGTTGTTCTACAAAGTCATATTCTTTACCACTATGTTGCGAGATATTAGGTGTGGGTGGGAGATATGTCTGAGGCAATGGAATGGATGTTGGTGTTTATCTTGGTTGCTGATTATTTATAATGTTATATATATGAGCAATGGTATTATAACTTGGTTGATGTGAAACATTGTTACTACAATGTTGCCTTGCAAAATTCAAGATAGCTCTTGGAGGTAATGGTTGTTTTTTAGGTGATCCTATGATAAGCACATGTTCATTTTGGACTTGTGGTTGTTGTGAGGGTGGATAGAGGGTAAGTTGAGGCTTAGGAGGTTTAATAATTAAAGGACTCCTAGTAGGTTCAAAAGGAATCTTAGGTGGTCTAATGATTAGAGGACTCTTAGGAGGTCCAAAAGGAGTTTTTGGAGGTCCTATAATCAAGGGAGATATAAAGTTCATAACCTCAACAAATTTATCATCATTTTGATGATCTTCTAGCGAGGGGGACTCTAATATCACCTATCATCTTCATCTAAGGAAGCGATATTACTATTTTTTAAAAGAAACGTATCAATTTTATCATCCTCTTGCACCATGATATCTTCCCTAGTAGGAGAGGAACAAACAAGATTTTCAAGACATTCAATGGTTGGATCTTCTAAGATAAAATCATCACAAGTAGGGGAGGTATCTAGAGAAGAACAACTATGATTTTATTGCTTATCAATGATTGCATCCTCTTGTTAAACAATATCTTACCAAGTGGGAGAAGCATTGGGAGAGGGAGAAACAAGATTCTCATAACTCTCAATGAGTGGATCTTCTAACACCAAAGTATCTTTTACATAAATAGGAGAGATATTGGGAGAAGGGAAACTATGTTTTTCATGATTAGCTATGATTGCATCCCCTTGTCCAATAATGTATTCCCAAGTAGGAGATGTAGGGGAAGAGAAACAAATAATATTCTCATGACTCTCGATGATTGGATCTTCTAACACAAAAATATCTTCTTCACGAATACGAGAGATATTGGGCGAAGAACAAATGTGATTATCATGATTGTCCAAATTTGTATTCTCTTTTACCAAAATAACCTCGCACATAAGAGAGATAGTGGGAGAGGGATAAAAATAAAATAAAAGAGGGAAAATAAATTCATATTTGTATGCTTGTAACAACAATTTCCTAGAGTATTCAACAAGATCTGAAAATAGAACATGAAGTATGATAACTGTGAATGGATATCTTAGACCTGCACCAAAATGACAAAACAACACAATGTTAGTCAAGAAACAAATATAAAACACACATTCTCCATGAAATCCATTTGAATACCAAGAATAAGAAATAAAACAAAGATAAACAATAAAATGATATCAAATCCTATTCTTAAACATTCAAACCACTATCCCATGGGGGAATTGGTGCCAT